>JACXGM010003425.1:0-41957 GCA_016801145.1 Umbra pygmaea
CACACACACACACACACACACACACACACACACACACACACACACACACACACACACACACACACACACACACACTAACTTTAAAAATATGATCCCTTACTATTTACTCAAATTGCAACCTTTACAACCTTTGCCCAACCATGTTCCTGGAGATCTACTGTCCAGTAGGTTTTCCCTCCAACCCCATTTGTGGGGAAACGTCTTTAGCTTTCATTTAGCTAATTATTTGAATCAGGTGTTCTAAATTAGGGTTGAAAAGAACCTACAGGATGGTAGATCACCAGGAACAGGGTTGGGCAGCCCTGCTTTACAGTATAAAAGCAATTTTTTCTTAGAGACTGAATGTTCCATCAAGATCAAATACATTTAAACTGGATTATTGGTCCCTACCAGGATTGTGAAACCTGTACATCACACACATACACACCTGTGCACAGACAGACAGACAGACAGACAGACAGACGCTGGACAGCAAAATCACTAGTGTTAAATTAACTCTGAGAGTGTTGATTTAACACTGGTGATTTTGCTGTGTGGGTCAATCTGGTTCTTACCGGTCCAAAAGCAGGGTCCAATATAGGCAGGAGGTCAATGGGCTCTTTCTCTTCCTGCTTTTGTACACGCGTCTTCATCATGTCTGCCACCTGGTCCTCCACATCCAGGTCCTCATTATCCTCCTCTTCATCACCTGTACCACCCTCCCTGTCACTGGCTGTCACAGGGAAGCGGGTGGGGTTCCTCCTAACCAGAGGTTTCTTGGCTCCAGCTGAGGATGTGTCAGAGACGCCGCTCTGCTCACTGGAACGTCTTCTCTGCTTGTTCTGCTGTTTCTGAACCTTCTTAGTGATGGCAGCTTTAACCTGCACGTGGACGGTCCAGACAACAGGTCCACAAGCACAACATTGATGTTGAAGGTCAGTGGCATTTCATGAAAAAAGCTATGCACATACTATTGCAAATTTAACTATGAACAATGGTTGAGCTGACTAAATTATTGTCAGAGTTAGAACTGTATGAATTTAAACTCGGTTCACTATCATTTCGTTGGCGTTTTTAAATGCTTTACTACTATTATAATTATAATAGTATATGTTTCTTAATTTGTTTCCATAACATCTGACAAACCCTTAAATGAACAAGCTTTTGATATAACATACCTTCAAGAATATAACCCCATCAAATTAATTATTCACCCTATTATCTCCTCAAAAAACTTGAACACCCTCTTATAGACTTCATTGAGCACGTCGCACACATATGGACACAATTTGAAAAGATACTAAAATGTTTTATAACAATGTTTGTTTATTAGGGTGGAAATAGAAGAAATAAGTAAAATACATGTAGATTTAGAAGATATACACTAAAACAATGTGTACTTTATTTTTACAAATTTGTATTAAATAAATTAGTAGCTGCTCTTTATTAATGAACATCTTGCAAATTAGGTAAAGTGCTCAAGGGCACACTGTTCACATTACATTTTGGTCATTTAGCGGACACTCTTATCCAGAGCGACTTACAGTGAATACAGGGACACCCCCCTGGAGCATCTTAGGGTAAAGTGCCTTGCTCAAGGACACATCAACATTTGGCACAGTTGGGAATCGAAACATTCTGACTACAAGTCTGACTCCCTAACCACTGAGCCATCTGACCACCTTGTCGGCTCAGGGATTCAAACAAAACACCTTTAGAGTACGGGCTTAACGCTCGAACCTCTAGGCTAACAGTAAATGAAGCTTTCATATTTGCTAACAGGCATAACCAACACACACTGGCTCACATGCACACACCTGTTTAGCGCTTTTCTCCTGGGGCGTGCTCATCCTGGCGCCACTTGCACCTCCGGCGGAAGGTTCCTTGGGAATGATCATGAACATCTCGGTGTCGGTTGCTCACACGCTCTCACTCTCGGCCCCCCTCCCTCCCCTTCGCTCCCTCTCTTTCTCGCTCTATCGTCCTCACACGCCACTGGATCTTTTTTTATCTTCAAAGGGACAACTAGTTCTTTATCTAGAGTATTTTGTTTTTTTCCTGAGTTTTTAATTAGAAATCTTTTCGCTTCTTCATTCACTTAAAGCTATGGATCTCTAGCCCAAGTTTAGAAAGAAAAAATAAACTTTCCCCCAAAAATCCCTTTTGAATCCCTGGATCTCTTTCCTCCCTTTGCTCTTTTCTATTTCATCCTTTTTCTCCTCTTTTCAAAGGCTCCTGTTCTGCAGGTGTTAGTATGTGTGGCTCTATCTCTGGTCCTGGGCGTCCAGGTGAGTGGGTTTTATCATCAGATGTTCCGTAGCTCCGGGATTGAGTTCCTAAACCTCTGCCCCTCTTGTTGTGACTCCGAGTCCCTCAGGTGTCACACTACAACCCCCCCTTTTTCTGCTTACCTCCCTCTGTCACTCCCCCCAGCGTGTCTCTGTCTCTGTCTCTCTCGTGTGGTCCGTTTGTGACCTGTGATGTGAAGCGATGTGTCTGATCTGACAGGTTCCTATCAATTCACTTATGCCTTTTCATTTCTCTTGCTCGTCCCTATTTACCCCCTCTATTTCTCTAGTCGTTGACCCCCCATCCATCTCTTCCTCTCTCTCTCTCTCTCTCTCTCTCCATCTCTCTCTCTTCTCTCTCTCTCTCTCTCTCTCTCTCTCTCTCCCTCTCTCCCTCTCTCTCTCTCTGTATCAGGCCTTGATAATAATCCTTCATGTTCATTCTCTCCCTTTTTTCCTGTTGCTCCCTCTGGCCTCAATCTCCTGCCCCTGCACGTATTCCTGGCCTTTGTTCGAATGCAAATTGGATTCGCACTGAGGTGTTCAGGTCAGCTTTTCATTTGCTAAGGGAGGTGGAAGAGCGGGGGGGCTGTTTATAGGACAATCATGTCGTCACTATCAAACATGCGCATGCATGCGTGTATAAATGGATCGTTTAAGCACTACTACACACACAGTTGACAAACACACACACACAAACAAATGTGTGTGACCCCCCTCACACAGACGATGCAAAAACACAGCTGGCCGGTGTTTAATGTTGAGAGCAACACGACTCATCCTTATACGGCCACACACTGCATCCACCATCATGGCACCGCAGATATGCAACCCCACTAAAATAATCTGCTTCTTATAAATATCTGATAACTACAGTACCTCTGTTCTTCCTCTGTAGGTCTTCTACTAGTCCCAGAACAGTCCTGTAGTCAGGTCCCCCGAAAGACAGAGGCTCAGTCGGACGGTTTGTGTGTGGCTGTGGATTCGCAGACTTGCTCCACCTTTAGGCCTTTTAGGATAAGTTAAGGTTGTTACAGTGCATATCGTATATACTGTACTGCATTAAAGATCCAGAAGTAGGGACCACATTTTTTTCAATACTCCGTGGATCTATGAAAACAGTAATCAGTTTATTTGCATTGTACAGCAAAAGGCCTAATAGCTACATTTATGTCAGTACTGGATAATGTTGAGAAACAGTACATGCTTCCTTCAGATTCTGTTTTGATAAGTTTGAACCATAGAAATAGAATGGATAGAAATGCCATTCCAATTAAAATCAATGTAGCAGAATGGTCAGAGCCGCAGCCATTTGTATGTGTACCATTCCATTGCAAAGATCTAGCGGCCTACTTCCGCATTAAACCGATTTGCGTATTGTCACCGTGACAACTAAAAACAATCGCCATTTTGTTGTGTACTAATCGAATGACCATGCCAAGCAGTTCAATGGGCTTTCTATCCATTCTATTTCTATGGTTTGAACTCTGTCTGTCATGAAGCATTGCATTTTATTAGTGCAAGTCTTCTGTACCCACCATTGCCTTTTATACACTCCTGTTGGATGGGATTCTTATTCTTCCAGAAGGACCAGACACTGGTTGATGTTTGTCTATAAGGCAGTCCTTCAAAAACTCAAAATTATCTTTCTGGAAAAATGTATTTGTGAAACAGTAAGTACCAATCATTTTCGCAATCTGGGATCATTCGGAGAGAGGTAAATCTTTATTTGCCTAATACACACTAATTTTGGTGGAATATTCTGAAGGACAAACTTAAGCTGAATCCCATTGTGCATATAGTGTAGTTCACACAATATAGACCTACTGTAAATTCAGTTTGTTATTCCTAATGCTTATGCATTGGCCCACCCATTTAAGAGTCTGGCACACCCAGTTTAAACAGCAGGTTAAAATATTTATATAACAGGACAATAGGTTATTTAAAGCTCACTGGCCACATGAACAACTTGTAACTGCAAAAGTATGTGTACTTCCAGAGTACTGTGCATCAAATTTATCACTCTGCCCGGTAGACGAGAGGACCATGTTCGCTGCAATATTTTGGGGGGAAACTATCAACTTTATGAAAATTGTATGGAAGAAATATGATTTTACCATACTGTATGAGTTCTTAAGTTCATTATAACAAATACTTTTGTAATAAAGATGACAGTATGACATGTAATTCCCTACTTATATTTTTAAGGTTGTATTCCATTAAAGAACAATAGGTATTCACAGGGCTTTGTCATTTGGAGGCCTAAGGCAGAGGTCAATCTTGAGGTCTCCCACCAATGCATTTGTACTATTCTATATCTCAGTGTCAACATACAACAATGAGGTAAACTTAATGATTAATATTATTTTAAAATACTTCAGTAATCTAATAATCTGGATTTACTGAGTTAAAGTTAACCTAAGGAAATCACATATTTAAAATAATCATGGAACTACCAAAACTTATTGCGTTGCATTTTTGTTCAGTAAGTGAATTTGTCGGTCACGTCTTAGGATCTGTTAGGAATGTTGCTGCGTTTGCGTATGTGTGCATGGGGGGGACGACACCATCATCAGGTTTGTGTCGTGGATCCAATTTATTTTACCTGGAAATAGGAAAGGCAGAATTTACCCACCCCCTCGCCTTTGATATTAACCCCTTATACAACATACACTTCTTTTTTATTTACTGTAAGAATTGTATTGTTTCTGAGGATAAAGAGGAGACTGGTGAAGACATGGAGGAATAGAGATACAGTATGTACAGTAGAAGGTAGAATGAGATGGATGAATTAGTTCTCACTCAGGTCAGGAAACAGTCAGGAAACAAACATCCTGGCTGCGCCTTAATAAAGATTACATCCATTTCAATTAGGATCCTAAAAAACAACAACACACACAACACCTTGTTACACATGCACATGCACATGCATATAAACCGACATGTTTAGTAATGGGCTACAGAACACCTCGTGTAGAAATGTGCATGGCGTAGTGGGCAGCATTTTGCAACATTGCAGGACAGTCTACGCCATGAAGCTCACGGGTTCGAGCCTGACTATTGGTTCTCTGACTTTCCCTGGTTCTGCTACACGAGGCAACGCAAAATGTCCTCTGTTTTCAGCTAAATATTCCTACAGCTCTGGCTTAACATCAATGTCCTCAGTATTCAGATCAATGTTCCTACAGTTCTGGCTCAGCATCAATGTCCTCTGTTTTCATCTCAACGTGTCCTGTCCTTTACTGCTTTTTTCATGTTCGCTAAAAAAATAAAAAATATATATTTGGGTAAATTGGTCAGTGAGGCTGGTGAGTGCTGTGTCCATTAGAGGCAGTAAAACTCACAGCAAAACCATAGACCAGGAGTGTACTTAAGTTTCTTCTCTTCCATCAAAAAGGAACTGATGGTCTGTTCTACATAAGACTTGCATCTGGTTGTTGACAGATTTTTGACCGTCATCTTGACATGCTTCTGTATTATCTCTTAATGTTGTACAGAGGAGCCAAAAAGGTTGTTCAGTCTCTGGAGAAGCCCGAAGAAGCTCACTGATTTCAGAGATGGTTTTGCTGCACCACTCACTATAAGATTGACGGTGTGGCTCACACATGGAACATACAGGTCATGTTTGTTTATATCCAGGAGTCTTCTTTGTACCCATTGTTTTGTCCCCTGCATGTTGCTTCCATTGTCAAGACTGGCGAGTTTGTTTATATGGTTAAAAAATGTGTTGCACTGCCCCCTACCGGTTACTCTATGTCATGGGCCGAAGAAAACAACAGTGTTCTTTTTCCTTCATATTTCACACAGTAGTACTACTGACAGCTGTTCAGTGTGACTTACGTCTGCTGTGCAGTCCACGATGATAGAAAAGTATTTGACTTTTTTTTATCTTCCCAACATTTGCCTCAGTTGTTTTATGTGCAACCACAGAAATAAGTTTATTCAGGATTTTTTTCATAAGATAATGTTCACTGATCTCCTTATTCTCAGACTTTCTCAAAAGTTCACCCATTACTGGGTCAAACTGTGCCACTGCCCCAGGAAGTTGCCATTTCGGGAAAGTCTTAACTTTATCGGGTGAATCAAGCTGCTGCTATAGTTAGTGGCCACCGGCGAAGCTATTGTCGAGCCCAGGACGAACTTGCACTGGTGGTGTTTGTGGAAACTACCCAGCAATGGCAACAAAGACAGAAAGTATTTGTTGAAAAGAGTAGGGCAGGACAAATGTCTTGCTTTCAACCATCTCCAGCCAAGAAAATGATTACTATATTTGTTAGATCATCCGATTTTCACACAGACTAATGTGTATGGGGACTTTCAGTATGCCGAAAAATTAACTGGATATACCAGCCGGGTCCAGAGGTTCTAGCACAAGCAGAGGTAAGAAGCTGGTTAGCATGTTCTACCGTGTATTTGTTCGTTTGTTTACATGAATGAATGTGTCGTAGAATAAAAATTATCGGTGAGAGAATATTGGTGAATATGTAAATGTTTTAGCTAGGTAGAGGGTGTAACTCTTGAATGTGAGACTTATTGACAGATTTTATCATACACTGTGTACAAAATTATTAGACAATTCGAAAAATTCTGTCAAAAGAATGCAGCACTCTTGAAATTGCTAAGATGTTGGGGCATGATCACAGATACATCAAACATTTAGATGCACATAGTCAACAGGGTCACAAGGAAAAAGTCTGCTTCTTTCAAGAAGACCATGATTTTCATGCAGGACAATGCTACATTGCATGCTTCAAAGTACTCCACTGCGTGGCCAGCCAGTAAAGGGCTTAAACATAAAAGAATAATGACATGGCCCCCTTCCTCACCTGACCAAACCTTACTGAGAACTTGTGGTCCCTTCTTAAACGGTCAATTTACAGTGAAGGAAAACATGGAGCTCTCTGAAGTGTCTGGGTGGGTGTGGTTGCTGCTGCACAATAGGTTGTTCATCATCAGATCAAGAAACTGACAGACTCCATGAATGGAAGGCTTATGACTGTTATTGAAAAGAAGGGTGGCTATATTGGTCACTGATTTGTTTTGAAATGTCAGAAATGTTTATTTGTAAATTTTGAGATGTTTATTATTATTATTATTCTCACTTTAACAGATGAAAAACAACAAGTGAGATAGGAAACTTTTAATTTTTCCTTTAGTTGCATAATTATTCTGCACAATAATAGTTGCCCAACCATTGTGCACACGTAGATTTTCTCCAAAGAAAGCCGATACCTCACTTTTACTAAACTAATCAGGTTTGAGTTGTATTTACATTTTGGATTGACCAAGAGCACTGTAGTTGTTTAATAATCAAATGAATCCTCAAGAATACAACTTGCCTAATAATTGTGCACACAGTGTAGATGTTTTGGTGTACTAAACTATAAAGTTACTTCAGAAAGAATGGTTTAACTGGTGCTGTACGGTTAGCTGCAGTGGTGCTGTACTGGTGCTGTACTGGTGCTGTACTGGTGCTGTACTGGTGCTGCACTGGTGCTGTACTGGTGCTGTACTGGTGCTGTACTGGTGCTGTACTGGTGCTGTACGGTTAGCTGCAGTGGTGCTGTACTGGTGCTGTACTGGTGCTGTACTGGTGCTGTACTGGTGCTGTACTGGTGCTGTACTGGTGCTGTACTGGTGCTGTACGGTTAGCTGCAGTTGTGCTGTACTGGTGCGGTACTGGTGCTGTACTGGTGCTGTACGGTTAGCTGCAGTGGCAAAAACACCTAATGTCTCAATACACTAGAGAGGAATGTTGTGTTTCATACAGAAATCTAATATATGGCCATATGTGTATATAACTTATATGTCCTATATCGGCATATATGGAGGAAACATCATCAATATACAATAATTGGCAGTTTTTATATGTGACATTTCCACGTTTGACATCCATATCTGCATTTACCTATGGTGTAGATTATATAAGTGATGTAATGTATAATATCTGTCAATGTACATATGAGATTATGTAAATAAATAAATAATATAGAAATACTGCTACATTTATTCTTGCCTTATGTCAGTTAACAATTTGTCTACAAATTCCAACAAGAATGAATGCTTATGTGTGAGATATTAATGTAATATACAGTACTGAATATGTGATGATAAGTACGGGTATGACATGTCTGTCAATTAAATATTTGGTAATATCTTTTTGAAATGTATCCCACATGGAAATATGGCTATATAGGTATGTACACATACACTCACCTAAAGGATTATTAGGAACACCTGTTCAATTTCTCCTTAATGCAATGATCTACTCAACCAATCACATGGCAGTTGCTTCAATGCAGTTAGGGGTGTGGTCCTGGTAAAGACAATCTCCTGAACTCTAAACTGAATGTCAGAATCGGAAAGAAAGGTGATTTAAGCAATTTTGAGCGTGACATGGTTGTTGGTGCCAGATGGGCCGGTCTGAGTATTTCACAATCTGCTCAGTTACTAGGATTTTCACCCACAACCATTTCTAGGGTTTACAAAGAATGGTGTGAAAAGTAAAAAAAACATCCAGTATGCGGCAGTCCTGTGGGCAAAAATGCCTTGTTGATGCTAGAGGTCAGAGGAGAATGGAAACTTTGACTGAAATAACCACTTGTTACAACCGAGGTATGCAGCAAAGCATTTGTGAAGCCACAACACGCACAACCTTGAGGAGGATGGGCTACAACAGCAGAAGACCCGACCGGGTACCATTCATCTCCACTACAAGTAGGAAAAGAGGCTACAATTTGCAAGAGCTCACCAAAATTGCACAGTTGAAGACTGGAAAAATGTTGCCTGGTCTGATGAGTCGATTTATGTTGCGACATTCAGATGGTAGAGTCAGAGTTTAGCGTTAACAGAATGAGAACATGGATCCATCATGCCTTGTTACCACTGTGCAGGCTGGTGGTGGTAGTGTAATTGTTTTAGGGGATGTTTTCTTGACACACTTTAAGCCCCTTAGTGCCAATTGGGCATCGTCTAAATGCCATGGCCTACCTGAGTATTGTTTCTGACCATGTCCATCCCTTTATAGCCACCATGTACCGATCCTCTGAAGGCTACTTCCAGCAGGATAATGCACCATGTCACAAAGCTCGAATAATTTCAAATTGGTTTCTTGAACATGACAACGAGTTCACTATACCCACAGTCACCAGATCTCAACCCAATAGAGCATCTTTGGGATGTGGTGGAACGGGAGCTTCGTGCCCTGGATGTGCATCCCACAAATCTCCATTAACTGCAAGATGCTATCCTATCAATATGGGCCAACATTTCTAAAGAATGATTTCAGCACCTTGTTGAATCAATGCCATGTAGAATTAAGACAGTTCTCAAGGCGAAAGGGGGTCAAACACAGTATTAGTAAGGTGTTCCTAATAATCCTTTAGGTGAGTGTATATGTCAGATATCGGCATATATGGTGGAAACATCATTACATATACATATACTGTATCTCCAAATATTCAAAAATTGGCCGTTTCGATATGTGACATATATTTCCTCATTTTGTAATTGTAAGATTTTTCATATGTATGGCCATATATGGTGAAATACATTTTTTTTAATTTAAATATGTAATCAACATATATGGTAATACATTTTCAAATATATGTTAAGATCTTTCATATGTATGACCATATATGGCCATATATTAGATTTCTGTATGGGGTGTGTATAGACATCCATTGCTTATGTAATCCAATAGCAGTACATTTACAGTGCCTTGCGAAAGTATTCGGCCCCCTTGAACTTTTTGACCTTTTGCCACATTTCAGGCTTCAAACATAAAGATATGAAACTGTATTTTTTTGTGAAGAATCAACAACAAGTGGGACACAATCATGAAGTGGAATGATTTTTTTGGGATATTTCAAACTTTCTTAACAAATAAAAAACTGAAAAATTGGGCGTTTCATATCTTTATGTTTGAAGCCTGAAATGTTCAAGGGGGCCGAATACTTTTGCAAGGCACTGTACATTGTAATACATTACTGGTCAGCAGATTTAGGTGAAAAACTGTTTGTGTGCAATAGTAAGCTTTAGTAGTAAAACATGTTATGCTTTTTATGATTATTTATATGCTTTGAAGGCTTACCGGTAGCCTAGAAATCTAGACGCCCCTAGCGGCAGCAAATGTAAATTGCAGCTAGGGTCATTCTAGCAACTCTCCGCTGGCTTGCGAGCTGGAAAAAACTAATTCTGGTCAGGCCTATCACATCATGTATAGACTCAATGGGCGGGCTTAACGTAATTACGGGAAAACAAAGAAATGGTTGCTGCTGCTGGTGAACAGCAGTCTTTCGAATCGGCTCTGGTAGATTTGGAGTTAATCTTTCCTTTGAGAAAAGAACGGCACTGAAGTCATTTTTACTAAAGGAAGATGTGTTTTGCCGACCGGATACTTCGTTGCTCTGGTTGGTTGAAGCGCTATCCTATTGCGTGCAGAGGGAATTTGAAAGACAACTGTTTATCCCGCCCCTCGGATTAAGCCCTGGCAATGGTGAGTTCCCAGACCCAACATCTTGATGTGGGTTTGGCTTGTCAGGCTAGCTTGCCGGTATATTAAGGCCCATCCACATTTGTGCAGGCCCACCCACCAACATATCTGGCTACGCCTCTGATTTATACATGTTTTGATTGTTTATTGATGTAATACAGGGATCCACTGTAAATAACACTCCAGTGTTTTTGTTTTTGCCAAAACAACAACAACAACAACATATTGGTATGCATGTCTGGCTACACTTTTAAAAAATAATCCAAAAAGGTTTCCTTATATGTCCTCATAGGAGAACCTAGTTATGGTTCCTAGAAGACTCTTTTTTGGTTCCAAAATAAAGACTTGTTGTTAATATACTGTATAGAACCCTTTTGTGATCTATTTAGAATCCTCGGTGGAAAAGGTTATGTATGCATATGTATGGTTTTATATATAAATATATATAACCAAAATGGGTTCTCACCGGAACCTAAAAGGGTAATTCTTGAAAGCATTAAAAAACCATTCTGAGTTTCAAAGCAAGAGATTTGATGACAGTGCACAAATTACATGACACTGTATTACACAGTTTTTGTGCAGCCTTTTTCCTCAACAGCACCACCTGTACCGCCAGTGACCCAAAACCGCAGAATGCATATTTAACATTTGTCAGACTCCATTATATCTTTTTGCCTCATTGTTTTCAAGACTATTTCTCCTCTATTTATCTGTCCTCTTTTCAAGCCAATCTCAACCTGTTTTCTGGCTGACAGCCACTTTGATAGTCCACAAGCTGAATGGTAAGTGTGTGTTACCAGCTATTTCTCCTGTTTCTAATGTGTTTTCCATTAATCACTTTAAGCATCTCTCTCCGCTTGTGTGTCCATCTGGTCACAAATTATTGATGGGGGATCACAAAGTCAGATATGGGGGAGACAAAATATACATTACAGGAATGGTTTACCAAAAATGTAAACATACAGGTGTGAATTTGCATATAAAATACCCTTTGTTCAATGCACATTTGTTGAAGACTATAGTGGGGTGTGTTTCTTTTTTTAAACAAGAAAATACAACTCAGAAACCAAAAATATGGGTGTGTACTAATTACGCAAATGAAATTAAAAAATTAAAGAAATATTAAGATATGAACAAGGAAAAAAGAAATACAGAAAAGTGCTCCATTAGCCTTCTACACCGCCAGAAAAATCCCCTCCCCATATTTCTTCCTTTGCACACCTTAATCCTCTGAAAACATTAATTTTTGCTTAAATGAAACTGGAAGACATTTTTAGTTCAGTTTACCCTTATTTTACCAGGCAAGTTGACAGAGAACATTTTCTCATTTTTTGCAACGGCCTGGGGAGAAGTGGGGGGAGGATAGGGGATGAATGAGCCAATTGAAAGCTGAGGATGAGGAGGTTGTCATAATGGTATGAGGGTCAGATTGAACGTTTGTCGTACAACTAAATTTGGTTGTTTGGTGCTTAGATTGCCTGTTTAGCGCCTTTGATTTTCACAGGATGTTTAATTGCAGATCTGGGTCAAGTGGATCAGAGTATTTCAAAGGTACCAGAACAACAGCAGAGTTTGAACACCGGGTAGTGTAGTGGTGCGGTGGTATGCACACTGCAGTTTCACATTTGTCAAATAAAGGTAACTAGGAATATCCTATGTGATTTTGGTTTAATCACGTAGGATAACTAATCTGTGTCTGACTTGGATGCTATTTTTAGATTTAGTGCCATAACAACACAACTACTTTCACTCTCCAGTGTTTACAAATGCTAAAAACCTGTATTTCCTAAAATTTAAAAAAATCTAAATATATTTCCAAGCAATAATGATTCTCTACCCCATTACACACTAAAGCACAGCCTAAAAGGCATAATTCATATCAAAGATAGGCCATCACATACCCATTGACACAGATGCACCCCCAAAGATAGTTTGGTAAACAAAAATTTTTTTTTTCTCCTTCACTCCCTGCTACACAATGCCTTGTGACAACAAAAGCATAATGGAATTCCTGAAATTCAGTTATGGCTTTTGATTTTGGTGTACCACCTCAACATTTTCAGTGGCCACTGTGTCATGGAGGCAAAGACTCTTGACAATATTTAGCCGTTGCTATGACTCTAGGACTGTCTACGCACAAAAACATTATCAAGGTAAGGATTGTCAAGGGAATGATTTCTTGCTATCAAGAGCAGGAATGAAATTGGTCGTTCAATGTCAGAACTATAGAAATTAAATCTATAGAAGCCGTATTAAACTGTTTTGCTTGGTCATTCGATTAGTACACAAAAAAATTGTGACTGTCGTTAGTTGTCACGTTAACATTACGCAAATCGGTTTAATGCGGAAGTAGGCCGCTAGATCTTTGCAATGGAATGGTACACGAAAAAATGGCTGCCGCTCTGACCATTCTGCTACATTTATTTACATTGGAATGGCACTTCTAATCATTCCATTTCTATGGTCAGAACAACCTTCAATGTGATTCCAGGATTTCAGTGTGGGATACTGTTCATAATAGAATTCTGATTATTTTCATGTTTAAGGACATCCATGTCTGTAATGATGAAAGGGGAATTGATTCCTAGCTATTGAAAAAGGTTTACTTTCTAGTCATAAAACACTGTTCTCTCTTTGACCCTAGGGACTTACATATAAGCCTCTGACATGTTATCTGTCCCTGTCAAACAAGAGCGAGAGAGAAGTAGAGAGAGGATAGAGGACAGCGAAGGAAAGAGAAGAGGAGCGAAGAAAGCAGAGAGAGGCGATGGATGGATAAACAGTAATGTAAAACGAACGGCTTGTGTTACTGCATGTGGATCAATCCAGGAGGGCTAATATCTACTTACAGACTAGGCTCAAGGTCGGAACTTGACGCATTTTCATCATTAATTACTTTGTTAGATAAGTGATAGGCTTAATCAAGTCAGGCTTCAAGACAGGTCATTCACCCGAGAACACTGTCCTCTTCGGCTCTTGGCGCTGCTCAGGCTGACTCATCTCTGTTCTCATCAGACAAGTCTATCCGCTGCATTTGAACCTGAACATCAGACCCGACTCGATCGTAACAGGGCTGGGGCATTTGAGTTCAACATGCCCACAGGCACTCACCTCCTCAAGAAAGCAACACTTGACCCCTCTGATGTCAAAAATCACATACATGTATCCCTTCTCTCATTCATTCCAAAGCACTATTTCGCTGGGGGAATGAAATCACACCAAAAAAGGATGCAATCCAAGATGATCCAGAGCCTGAA
Source organism: Umbra pygmaea (assembly GCA_016801145.1). NCBI lineage: Eukaryota > Metazoa > Chordata > Actinopteri > Esociformes > Umbridae > Umbra > Umbra pygmaea. Next base: position 14,019 of record JACXGM010003425.1, read on the forward strand.
TGGCCCAGGCCCCTTGTCCCCTGGTATTCTCCCTTCTCAACTGATCCATCCCATCCTTCTCTCCACCCACTGGGGACAAGGGGCCTGGGCCATTCAGGCTCTGGATCATCTTGGATTGCATCCTTTTTTGGTGTGATTTCATTCCCCCATTTTTCTCCCCTCTCAATTTCTCTCTAACCCTGCCTTGTCAGCGACTGCGCAACTGCCTGTTCAGATGCGGCATGGTGGAAGACGCTCACATGGTTAATCCAACCACATGTCGGCAAGCCGGCCATTTCTTTTCACACTTCTCCTCCAGTGTAATTGTAATTGTCCATGATGATACAACCATATTAGTATTTCAGTTCATTTAGCAGCCTGATGATCTGCTGGAAGAAGCTGTTACTCAGTCTGGTTGTTTTTGACAGGATGCTTCTGAACTACCTGGCTGAGTTGCAGTGCTAATCCATTGGGGGTAGTGAGTTAGAACATTGGTTAAATGTATTATATTTACTGTTCGATTTTTAAATGTTTAATACAGTGGAGGCTCATCAGGGAAGGATTATCCTCCTCAGTAAATTTAATAAAAGTGATCAGTTTTAGTTAAAACTTTAAAATGAAATACACGTTTTTTTAGTGGTCTTCAGTAGTGAAAATAGCACCCTCTTTGGTAGAAACTAGAATAGCCGGAGGATGGAAAATCATGTCCTCTCAGCTATACTACTCCCATTCATTTATGGATTGCTTGTGGGTTGTCCTTCTTTCCATAAACTTACACAGTAATGAAGATGCATAGAAGATATCCTCCAACTGATCTGGTTTGCTAAAATATGAAAATACATGTTTTCATACAATCAAATGATCAGAGGATGAACTTTGCTTTACGTGATGTGGAACTGCAGTGAAGAGTTGGTAACGTTAAAAGTACAGGCAAAAATTTGGGAGTCTACGGCAAATTTAATAAGAAAAGGAAAGGGCCATCACTGCCTTTCTGCTACTGCTCATATCTACTGTTTCGTTAAAAGCTGAGTGCAATTCCTGCCAAAGTTTCCACCTCTCCTACCAAACTCATGATTGGTTATAAACGTTGTTTGTCTGAAGAGAACACTCACTGGAACATTTTTTCTCTACTTCCGAATGTACAAAAAAAACTACTGTAGCATTCTTACCCGACCTTGTGTTGTAACCCGAGGTCTGGCGACGCGAGTCTAGATCTGTTTAACCTAGTACTTGATCATGTTACTTGCCTCCATTGTTCCCTGTGTACTGAATATAGTAGTAGAATGATTCAATTGGCGTAGGAACAAGTTTGATATTGGGTGGGACACCGTATATTTTTCACAAATTGTTCTTATTATTGGGGGGAGCACATTGTCTGTCTGTAACATTGGGGGGGGACACGTCCCCCACTGTTCCTACCACATTGGATTCACCATAAAAGATTAACTTAAAAAGTTCTCAATGCTTCGGTTTGCACGTAGGGTCCCTCATTATATATCCATGGAAGTGTGGTGCTTATTTTGAGCGTTGTTAGTGGTATAATGTAGCTATTTATTTTCAATTCATCCATGCCCTCACAACTAGGGTTATAAGGTAATTATCATTTTGCATAAAATTGGGCACATTCGATTAGCATAAAAAACATCCAAGAGAACGGTTGACTTGTTACCCATGTGTTATTAACCCCTAGGTTCATTTTGGTCCGGAATTGTCCTTTAGGTCACCAGCCTCCACTGGTATAATATACTTACTTCAAATAACAACAATATGAAATTGGCATTAGTATATATTTATACAGAAAACAGAGAAACCTCAATTCCACATTCTCCATTCCAACATATTTTTAGAAAGTTAGCTCATTAGCGAGCAAGAAAATTATATTCTATTCTGGGGCATTTCCAAAAGTTCCTTACTGTATATATAATTTATCTCTGTGTTTATTTTAAATAATAAATCATTTATTTCTTTAAACCTACATTGTCCATCGGTCTAAGCCATTTTTATTTTTCATTTTTTCAAGGTGAAAATCCATGGAAATTAGTGAATTGTTATATAATAATAAACTCTTCTGAAAGCAAAATTTGTATAGCAATCCTTCATGTTTTACAAGCCAACCCACAATAAATTCCACGGTCTATCTTTTTCTGACTCAAGTGTATCAAGACAGGCCTTTGTCTTTGATCGCCCTCTAGTGGACGGAAACGGACCACGTTTCAACACACTAGTGAAGCTCCACAGAGCAGCCACATACAGTAGATTGATATCCTCCTGTTGCCATGTAATACACGAGTATGATCCATCTTTGGAGATATTTACTATCGTGTGTGTGTTTTTTACAAACACTAATTTACTGAGTTCGGTACATTGGCATTAATATAATATGTGAACACACTTTTCAATTTTCTTTATGATTGCTGGTATTGGCTTTTATTCAAACAGAAAATCCTCAAATATTCTAACATTTTTTATAAAGTTACTAACCTTATTAGTGAGCAAGAGGATGATATTCTAATTCTGTACATCTGTAACTTTAATTTGTATGTAAAAGTTCCTTACTGTATATCTAATTTATAATCTACTTTATTTTTTAAGTATATACAGTAGGAAAGATTATAGCCCACAATTTGTGTCATCAAAGGGTTATCATCAAACCAACAGGAAATTGTTACTGCAAAACCCTACAATAAGTCATCCATCCTTCGTGTTTGGGGTAACCAAGTGCGTAGGAATGAGTTTGATATTGGGGACACACCATATATTTTTCACAAATTCTTATTATTGGGGGGGGACCACATTGCCTGTCTGTAACATTGGGGGGGGACATGTCCAGCACTGTTCCTACACACTTGGGGGGTAACGATAATAACAGGCTGACGGTTTCTACCGCTGATTGGTTGTGAGAAATATTGCCAAAGCCTTTGATGAGTGAACTCAGTTGTAACAGATAGGTGTGAATCTACATATTTTCCCGTTGATAAATGATTTCCACATGGTTCCATTTTGGGCCCTTAATTGTTTATCCTATATAATTAGTGCTTCCAGTTTTCGGGTTTTATTCATTTTTTTACATCTCCACATTTTCAAGAATAAAGTCAAAATATTATTGATAGATTAAAGTCCAAATAATATTTTGAGAATAAAGGCACACTATTATTTTGAGATTAAAGTCAAAATATTATTTCGATGTAGGATGGTAGCTCTCCAGGACCAGGGTTGAAGACCAAAAGCAAGAGCGAAAACTGTAAACATTAAATACTATTTCAACTTAAATCTTAAAATAAATTTTGATTATCTCCCAAAATATTGTTTTTTAACATGGCCCTAATAAGCTTCCGTAGTAAATAGTTTAACGTAGATGATAAGATATAAAAAAGGTACAAAAAATTGGCAAATGGCCAGGAAGCTACAGTAAAAACAACACAATGTTATATGGTCATGACCGCTGCCTTCTTTGTGAAACTCATGTCACATGTTCTGCCATGTGAAATACTCAACTACCTTAAACTTAAAAAAACTGAATTACATCACTCTTTGCTTGGGAACAAAATTCTTTATCTGACATAAAATACTTGATTTGATACAGTAATTTTGAAAATGTTGAGCAGGTGGAGATTTTAGCATGTCAGTTACATTCCAGTGTGTTGGGGCTCTGTGGCATTGAGCTACTAGCACGTTCACTCCTACAGTCAAACAAATGAACAGATGGACCAAAGCTATTGGCCAGTGTTTGGTAAAGTTACTTTTATGATTACTTTTCAGTTACTCGTTGAGTTCACAAGTTTTGGGAAGTCACTAATTAAGACAAAATGATCAGGTAATCAATGTCCCTGTTCATTTTGTCTTAATTAGAGACTTCCCAAAACTTGTGAACAAAAAAGTAACTGAAAAGTCATTAGCAATCAGAACCAACAAGCACTTGAGTAAATATGATGAGACCTGACAATAGCTCCTGGTGAACAGGGGATGGCAGATCCCCTATAAATGTAAACCAAAAATACAGTACATACGCACTAACATATATAAGAAACACAATATACAAAATTAACACAACAGACATGAATGCAGTAAATAAAAGTCAATTTCTCATGGGAGGGCGTGACGGAATGTATACTGGAATTTGAGTTTGATTCTGACTGATGGGTCATGGGTTTAAAAGCTGCAAAACGTACTAGATTTTCATGGTGATTAAAGCATGTTAACATACTCTAGGTGACAGAAAATAGAGCTTTAATGTCCTGCAATTCTACACATTTTGCCATGTGCCAATGTATAGCAACAGAAAAATCCAAGTAGAGAATATTAATGCTATTTTTACATTAAATCTACAGCAATTGAGCAAATTACAAGCATTTTCCATTTCCAGGACAACCAGTCAACAACAAAAGCTTGTGAGAACTAGTCAAGGCCCTTCCATTAGGGTGGTTTCGTTATCATGTAGTTGACAGATTACAGTAAAGCTATTCTAAATGTGTGTAAGATAACATAGAAGTTTGCACTTCATTTTTTCGGTTCATAGGCTTGAAGTTGATGTATTTATACTTTCACTTCACACACTACTTCAGTAATTATTCATGTATTTTCATGTGGGTAACTGGGAATAATTAGAGACTAGGGTCCATAGCTGCTAGTGGATTTGTGTAAAATTAACAAATAAATCATTAATTTCTAGGAAGTGCTACTGCTTTCAATAGGAGGCTCGGAGATGAATCATTAGTCTGAAAAGGCTTTTTAGAAAAGAGAAGGGAAAGCGATAAACACAACTATGTAGTGCTCTGTAATATACAGTAGCGACGTGTTTCACGTCACTGTTATTATAATTTGCATGCATGCAGGGTGTTGAGATTTTTTTTTTAAGAAAAGCACTATAAGAATCTAAATAATTATTAATAATAACATTATTATAATCATCAGGTCAGATGGAGTTTTCCATTCCACTAAGTAGGGACCAGAGGAACACCTGTGTGTGGAGAAATGAAACCTGCTGCTCTCTGTCTAATTCTGGGTCTTCTGTAATCATCTTCTGGTCCGTGGAGGTCAGGTGGTCATTCATGCCAGTAACTCTAGTTTCACCAAGTCAGCTCAGTTTTTATCAATACTAACAGCCCTTGTAATTTACCTAGCCACTGTGCATCACTTGTGTTGCTTGCTCTTGGGGGTTTTAGGCCGGCTATCTGTCAAAGTACTTTGTGACGACTGCTGTTGTAAAAAGGGCTTCATGAAATTAATTTGATTTACTGATTGACTCTCAGCGTATTCACCAAAATTTAGATTTACTAAGCATCCAAAGACTATTGTGGTGGGTGCATAAAAGGTCTGGATTGTTTTCAACACACTGGTCCATTTTTATTAAGCTATAATCCTGGTTGTTTGCATGGCGGACAAGTGTCCCGTGATTTTTCACAGCTGGCTGTGGCATAGGTTAGGGGCGGTCCTTGGATTAAACCAATCAGATGGCTAGAGCAGGAGCCAATGGTCAGTGTTCCATCATTTTCTTTTGACAGTTTTTTTCTAATACTTAAGCCATCATCCAGGTGGATAACAATGACAATCCCACAGATCTGTCCAGGGAGTTGCGGAGCTGCCGACTAGGCAGGGTTAGTGGGAATTGGGAAGAAGGAAAATTGAAGGGAATCTCTAATCCCGTGTGATAGAGCAATTATTCGGCTTGGTCGATTAGAACCCCAATTCCGAAAAAGTTAGGACATTATGGAAAATGCGAAAATAAAAGTAAAAACAAATCATTTGAAAATCCAATTCACCCGGTACTTTATTGACACATTATATGTGGGATGCAAATCCTCTATATTTAAAATTAGATAGCAAACCCTGAGGAGACTGCATGACAGTCTGTCCACCTAAATTATTAATTTGACTTTTATTTATGTGACTAATCCGGTTCATGTGCTGCTCCTCCCGGTCAACTGAACTTACGTCATCATCCTCCAATCACGGCTCGTTTTTTCCCCTTTCCTAGATGTTAGCCATTCATTCATTCAAGTGTGTATATAGCTTAACTGTTTGTCTCTCACAGCTGTCGCTTATTGTTCCATGTTGATTGTTATACGTATGGCGTATGCCAGTATTTTTCAACCCTCTCCTCAGGGCACACCAGACGACGACGTTTCACAGTTTAGCTGTAGCTGCTGAATAAGCGCACCATATTCATTAATCAAGGGCCTGATAATTAGCAGATGAGTTGAATCAGGTGTGCTAGCTCAGAAATATTTCAAATATATGGAACGACTGGTGTTCCCTAAAGAAAGGGTTGAAAAACACTGCAGTATGTAGTTGTTTTTGCTGTTTACTAAGTGTTTGAATTTAAAAATATATAGATCTTTTGTCATCCATACATGTTTTTAGTATTCAGTGGAACAAAACAAAAAAACTGAAATCATGATACCTGGACAATACCATTGATACCTTTTAGAAGTTGCCTATATTATTTAGGTTTATGCCCAATGAGACAGTAGCCAACACCCCTGGATGTGGCCACAAGAGGAACATTGATCCAAGAATGAAGAGGAGGATAGTTGATTGAATATCAATACTAGATGTTTTTAAAACATAAACCTATTAAGTCAGCAGGCTGTATCTCAGCTACAGTTCATGAGTCCCCCAGAAGCATAACGACCCAAAAGTTACCTCAAAAAGCACCCAAGAAGAAATAATAATAAAAACATACCTCAAAAGGCACCCAAGAATAGTGGCCTTTTATGGGTCATGATCTAAATCCCATCAAGCATCTGTGGAAAGAGCTGGAAGTTGCAGTTGAAAAAAGGCACCTGTCAAACCTGAGTGAACTTGAGCAGTTGGCTCAAGATGAGTGGGCCAAACTACCAGTCGAGAAGTGTAGAAATCTCATTCAAAGCTACAGACAGAACTTAATTGCAGTTATTGTCTTCAAAGCCTGTGCAACAAAGAATTAGGGTGCCAATATTTTCTGTGTGTGCCATTTTCATTTGTTTTACTATTTAAAGTAATATATTATGTCATTAATTCAAAGGCAAAGCTTATGTTTTATTGAATGTGAAATAACTAATGGTGGATACCAAAATGTTGTTTCATATTCTTCTCTTTTCAGAGATTTTTGTGTGGAAAGAATTCCAATACTTTCGGCCAAGTCTGTATACTTACTGTAAGTCACTGTGTAAGAGTGTCTGCTAAATGACTAATGGTAAACTGTAAATAATATTGAGCTTAGACTTTCATATTTTCTTCATCCTGTTTGGACCCCTGACATCGCAAGTCAAGTGTTTGTTGTAATGATAAAGATTCAATTCCAAGTCTGGTGAAAGTGAAACTTAATGGAACACTGTACAATTTCATATACCGTGCAGTTCCCTTACACAACATATATGGTCAAAGCCACAAAATATATTTTTTCTTAGCATTTACCAGAAGACTAATGTCGGCAGAGGAAGGAAATTGAGGGGGAGGGTTTGGTGTTAGATGAAGGTGTCACTGCAGAGTTGGGTACAAAAGACTAGTCCTAGGCACTGGGTCTCATCATAAGCCCAGGGCAAAAAGGCGGACAGAAGTTGTCCCTGTGAATTCCACAGGTGACTCAGTGCAGTAGGGCTGTCTGCCGAGAGCTGCACTTGGCTGAGTTGGTCAAGAGTGGAAGGAGCTGCTTTGCTATACTGAACAATATTGACCTGAAGACCAGCTAAGTGACACAGCGTGTTTTTCGTTGTGCCCTCATAACACACCTAGTCCAGTGCTCCGCGGGATGTCTATGTCACATAGGGGTTATCTGACCCTACTTCTAGCCTCTGTTGCTGCTCTGGTCTGGGGGGAGGTGGGTGAATTCACCCCCTGCCTCCGCTTCTTCTATATGGAGACTCCACCTAAAGGTGTGCAGGGAGTGGGGCACCAGCCCATCTGCCAGCGCTACAAGAACCAGTACCACTTTGCAAGTATGTACCATCGGCCGAGCCGTGCGCCACTTTACTCAGCCTACATGCTGACCGGAGGAGGCAAACGACCCAAGAACAAGTGGATGTATGAACCACAGGTTAGGAGAATGTGTTGTACATCCTGTGTACTACTCAATTTTATTACACTTGACTGAAGGAAATATACTTAATTTATGTGTGCTGTATTGTATTTGTGTGAAGCCAGCAGTAGTGTTTTTTTTTTGCAGTGATCATTTTTATCATTTAAAGTGGTTTATGGTTCAATATTGTAATTTCCCTTCTTACAAAAAACTTCGATGAACACTAGAAATGTTTGCCAATAATATCATACATGGTACTACTAAATCTGTTACCATTGTGTATTATTTATCTTGGTTTGGTATTATTTTTTTAGTTTTGTTTAGTCACAGAACTTTAGCAATCAGCTAAACAGTTTGGCAGTTACCCAAAGCCACGATAAAACTAAGAAATGTTCTCACTACCTAATTTAGTCTGTTTCAAAACAAAAACTGGATAGATTTCCAGGAACAGTGGATTTCCAGTCTTTATCACAGTTTCCTGTTTAGTCATTTAGCAGATGCTCTTATCCAGAGTTACTTATGGTGAACACAGGGACATCAACCTGGAGCAACATAGGGTAAAGTGCCTTGCTCAAGGACACAACAAGATTTGGTGCAGTTGGGAATTGAATTGGCAACCTTAAGACTACAAGTCTGACTCCCTAACCATGACCTGAGCCATTTGTCTCCCATTGTCTACTCTCACAGCTGGCATTCTCCAGAGCCAGTCCAGAGATGCACCATTTCCCGAAGCATGGTTCATTGGACCAAAACGTGGTGGACAGCCAGGCTGTTCTCCAGGACTACACCAACTCCTCCTACACCAGGGGCCACCTCAACCCTAGCCTGCACCATCAGAACGAAGATGACCGCCGCGCCACCTTTACCCTGACCAACGTGGTCCCCCAACAGGCAGCCTCAAACTCCGGCCCCTGGGCGCAGCTGGAAGCAGAGGTGAGAGCCCGGATGAGTAACTTCTGCACAGGGCCGGTGTATGTGGTGACGGGGGCGCTGCCGTACCTCTCCGAGCGCTGGATGGGTAACCGTGTGGCGGTGCCTGAGTACCTGTGGTCCGCATATTGTTGCCCCTCATACAAACCAAATCTCCCTGCTCCTCTGCGTTCCTACTTCCCATCATATGCCGCCGTGGGCCGGAATGACCGCCAGAGCGGAGAAGAGATTGTGCCAGTGGACCCCAAGGCGAAGGCCTCTGTTCGGGGTTACGACGTGAGGCGGATGCCCCTGAAAACTGTGGAGACTATTCTAGAACAGAGGCTGGGCTTCTACATCAGCCTGTTTAACAACCGCTGTGTTTAATATGATTGTTTTGGGCAATATTGTTTTGGGCAAAGCTGTCCCTTTCCTTTAGAAAACACAATAAATTCATAGTGCAGGCCCCAATGAACAGCAAAAAATGAAGCGTGGACCAAAGCTATATTCACTGATCTAGACTTTGAATGGCAGTCATTTAGATGTCTAAGAAATAAATATGTGAAACTTGTCAGAAAGATAAAATCTGCTTTATCTGATATAAATTCCGGATAATCAGTAATTCACTGAAGGGTTGTAACTCAATGTCTCTTCCTCACCATATCAACCAAGCTTCTGGTATCATTACTGATACAACTGATATCATTAATGCATTCAATCAATATTTTATTGCTGCAGGATATATTTTTGATAAGGTTTCACTGCCAAACCTGACTCAGTCTGGCTTGATGTTGCCTCATTGCAGTATAGATGCTATTGGAGGAGACTTAGAATAATGTTGTAATGTTGGTTGGGGGTTCTCCAGCAGAAAAATCTTTGTTGGGTAGGTACTTGATTCATTGCCTTTATTGGATGTTGGGAAATCTATAGGGATTGATAATCTGGACCCAGGTTTATTAAAATGTGCAGCTTCCCATATGGCCGGTGCAATTACACATTTTAGGTGTGACTCTAACGCTAGGATTCATTCCAAAATATGGAAACCTGCTTATGTATTGCCCCTATATATGGGTGGAGATTGCAGTGATCTTGACAACTGCAGGCCAATTTCTAGGCTTCCCTGTTTAACCAAAGTTTTGGAAAAATTGGTAAATAACCAGCTACATACTTACGTGAGAAATGTATTTTAAATCTTAATCACTCTTGATTTAGACCAGGGCATAGTACTGGTATAGCAACCACATTAGTTGTGAAACATCAATGACCTAGATGCTAAGAAGATTGTTTCTGCCGTGTTTATTCTTAAAAGTAACCTATAAAACAAATAGAAAGAGTAAAGAAAATATCAATCATGGTCACCAGTAAGATATGAACTTAATTTACCTGATCGTTTTCTCTTAATTAGGGACTTCCCAAAACTTGTGAATTCAGTAAATAACTGGAATGTAACTGTACAAGCTACTTTACCCAACACTGTGTTTATTGACCTATCAAAGACCTTCGGCAACCGTTGGTCATTGTATTCTATTAGAAAAGCTGTCCCAAATAGGTCTTAGCCCTGATGTTTGTACCTGGCAATACTGTCTGATGGAGTTATGTCTGATTTTCTTGAGTAAAGTAAAGGTGTTCCTCAGGGATCAATTTTGGGACCTGTTCTTTTTTTATTATATATAAATGATATTGTGCAATCTGTCAACCTGTGCTCATCACCTGTATGCTGACGATACTATTACTTATGCTTCTGCTCTGACTATTGACCTAGCAGTGTCGAGCTTTGACTATTGACCTAGCAGTGTCGAGCTTTGACTATTGACCTAGCAGTGTCGAGCTTGCAATCTGATTTCAAGTCCCCCTTTCAAATCTAAAGCTTGTTTTAAATCCTGGGAAAACGAAATGCAAGATTTTCTCAGAGTCCCATAAACCTATTGCAAATATGATGCATCTTCGTTTAATGAATGGTACTATGACTGAACTTGTACCTGCTTATAAAATATTTTTGCATTTGGATAATCTATCCTTTAAGAACCACATAGAGCTGCTTGTTAAGAAAATTCAATGTAACATTGGGTTGTGTCATAGAAATAAATCCTGCTTCTCTCTCTGTCTAGTAGGAAGTTAATTGTTCAATAAACTTTTTTACATGTTTTTGATTATAAGATACTATATACCAACGATCATTTGACTCTGTTTATCATAGTGCCCTTCGTTTTATTACATCTGCCAGCTTTAATACCCATCACTGCATTAATTACCAAAGTGTTGGCTGGACCACATTAAAAACCCGGAGATAATTGCACTACACTTTGTCTACAAAGCCCTTCTACATAAAATTCCAATGTATTTGTCATCTCTGTTAAAGGTTAGAGTCCCTGAATTGAAATATTAGACTAGTGTAACCACTCCTTTGTTATTTTGGCTGTGTGCTTAGGGTCGTTGTCCTGTTGGAAGATGAACCAGTCTGAGGTCAAGAGCGCTCTGGAGCTTGTTTTCAGCAAGGATGTCTCTATACATTGCTGCATTCATATTTCCCTCGATCATGACTAGTCTCCCAGTTCCTGCCGCTGAAAAACATGCCCACAGCATGATGCTGCCAACACCATGCTTCACTGTAGGGATGGCATTGGCCAGGTGATGAACGGTGCCTGGTTGACTCCAGACATGCCTGATTGGTGGAGTGCTGCAGAGATGATTGTTCTTCTGGAAAATTATCCTCTCTATACAGAGAAATGCTGGAGCTTAGTCAGTGTGACTATCGGGTTCTTGGTCATCTCTCTCACTAAGGTCCTTCTCCCCCGATCGCTAAGTTTGGCCAGGTGGCCAGCTCTAGTAAGATTCCTGGTGGTTCCAAACTTCTTCCATTTATGGATGATGGAGACCCTCAGTTTTGAATGAACCAATCAAATGATTTCTCCAAGGTAGATCTGACTGGAGAAGACTATTCAATACCTAAAACTCCTATGAGCGTGCTAAGTGCGGGTTCAAGATGTCAAAAAATGCAGTCTTTTAAATTCATACATCAATAGTTTCTAAACACAACACACCATCTGTCTATCAATTATATATTCTTAATGAGAATATATTATTGACATTCAAGTGTGAATTTTAGAAAGTCTGCATTTAGTTTTTTTTAGAAGTTGAACAGCTGAACTCGCCCTCTTAGCAGACAAAGCATGAAGTAGTGTGTGCGAGTTGCCTCGTTGGCAGAGGCTAGAGATTATACATTTTAAATGCAAATGACGTATTATACGATATATATTTTATGTACCAAAAGCAGTTGGGCTTCTCGATTTTGGGAATTTCTTTGTGAAAAAACATTTGCTTTTTACACGAAAGTTTGTTATTTGACAGAGTTGTATCAAACATATTAATCTGCACAGACCCATATAGCCTATTGACCTAGCGCTTGCGCTAGTTCGACTATGTTCTCCCTGAGTGAGAGAGCTGTTTAAAGTAGGGAGACCGTCAAAGAAGTACTAATTATTTAGGAACAAAAGACAGATTATAGAACTTCGTCGTTGTTTCCCTTTAGGGTTATCAGGATATCTATATAGAGATTGGCCAACTAGGGAATCGAATGTTCTGAGCTAACCCGTTATGCAATTGGTTCAAAGGTGGTCACGTGTTTCGTGGACTCCATGTTGGATACCAACATTCATCTGATTCCCATTGACATCGTGCAGGGAATATTTGAATTGTTTTTATAAATTATTTAAAAAATGACATAACACACTGGATAATGCCCAACTGTTGCGCCTTTGGCTGCAATGAAAGACCGGGAAGAGGTTTTAGAGGCCCATTTAAGGTATAGAAGGTAAATATACACTGGAATATTTCCGTAAGTGCCTTTTACATATTGACAAATGTTGATAATAACATATATGTGCCCGTTTATAGTGAAAATAAGCTATTTATTTGAAGATAGCATATTCACCCCATAGGGTTACACTGTAGAGTCATCAGAGGATGGTATCCAATATGGCGCCCATGATTTGAGTTGGCCAAATTCTATATAGACTTTATACTCGCATATAGATAAATATGGCTCTGGTCAGTATTATGATCTACCGCCATCTAGCTTCTAAAATGCTTGACACATTTGCCTTTTTATATTGTAGCAATTTAGTTGAATATCTGTACTATTCTGCATAGTGAAATATTTGCAATTTAAAACAAAGCATACAATACCATCATCTAGTCAGAAAGTATATAAATAATATACCTCTCTAATCTAGACCCTATTTGCACTAAATGTACAGTATTTTTTATTCTAACCGAATACTGTTTATATGTGTAACTGTATACTTGAATGTTTGTACTCTGTAACTTCCTGTCGCCTTGCACCTCCCGCTAGCCTGGGAGAACCCTGACAGACTTCCGGCAAATTTGAGTTAAAACCAATATCAATATACAATCTATGGTTACAACTGAGAAGGGTCTGGTGTCAACCAGGCAAACCTTCCGCCTTACTTTGTTCTCAATCGATTAAACGGGTTAAATAAAGGTAAAATAAAATAAATAAAAAGTTATTTAAACTTGACAAAAACATTTAGTACAATTGGTAATTGAATACATTTACATGTTTATTCCTGATTGAGAATACAGAAAACAAACCAATATTACAAAGTACCAATTTATTATCATCATATTTAATCAAATTAACATAAACAAAGCAATATACTCTCATGGCGCAGGTGACCATTTTCAATAAATTGGGCAAAACTCGGGTAAGAAAGTACTCAATCATTCTCCATTGAAGTCAACACAGCCAACCCTGATTTTAAGCAACAGCAACAAACATATATATTTTTTAAAATATAAATAATAAGTTGATTTAAAAGGTCCGGTCCGGATATCGTGGATGATATATATTCCTGTCAGAGATATCAGTCAACTCCATTACATGTATATCACTTAAGTAGTGAATGCTAGCAATGGCTACTGTAGGTGTGCTAACAATTCACCAGTCAGTGTTAATGCACGTTTGCATCCTAATAGCATAACTATCCCATGAAAGCATACATTTTCAGTCATATTCTGCAGGTTAATAACGATGACACCAATATATTTAGTAAAACACTTCAAACAAGTGACGAAAGAGTTGACATTTAATAAAATATAATTAACCAGATAAAACAAGGTCATTTCATTGTTGATTCGAATGTTCGCCTATGGTATAGAAGGGATACAGCTCATGTCAGTGGCACAAAAGTCCTGCAAGAGTTTCAAGACTGCCTAGATAAGGATTGTGACCAGTGATCGGGACTTGGGATAGTATTCTGTATCATTTCGTTTTTATACACAACGGTTTTCCTTTCACAAAATAAATTTTATCGTCATCATAGTTTTGAAAGGCCTGGTAGAGCATCACCAGGGTAGATACCCAGCGTCTGGTGATGTTGATGCATCGCAGACTTCAAGTAGTCATTGGATGCAAAGGGTATGCAACCAAATATTGACATTTATTAGCCTACTTTATTCAACATTATGTGAAACTGTCCAATGTTTTTGGTGCCCGTAAATAGGGGACCATGTACAGAAGGTGCTGTCATTTCTGAACGGTTAATCCAATATTTAGGAATATACCCTCAAATGAAAGCTGACAGACTGCACATTAACCTCATTGTATCATTTAAAACACAAAGTGCTTGAGTACAGGACCAATAACAAAAACGTCACTGTTCAATTAATGATTGTGCAGTAGTCACATAATATTAATAATAATTGCCAATGCATTTGCCCTTCATTAAAATGCAGCAAATATGCCAAGTCCATTTGCGCTCTATAAAGTGTTTATATAATGAAAAAGGCCAACACATGCCTCCATCTAATATTAATCAAACACTGTGATGTGCTTGAAAGCTACAAACAACTTCCCTTTTAAATTCCCCAAACAGATAATGCTTGGTTTTCTCTGCATAACTTTGTACACTCTCCATTTTAAAGTGATTTCAGAGGTAATGTTACTTGGGCTAGTCCAATGGTGTCAAACAAGTTCCATGGATGGCCTAGTGCCGTGGTTCCCAAACCTCTCCTCGGGGACCCCCAGACAGGCCATGTTTGTATTTTCAACCTGAAATGACACAACTGGTTCAGTTAGTACAACTACACATTACACCTTTGACTAATTGAATCAAGTGTGCCATTTCAGGGTTAAAACAAAAGCATGGCCTGGCTGGGGGTCCCAGAGGAGAGATTTGGGAACCACTGGCCTACTGTATGCAGGGTTTAGCTTTTTTTTTTACCTTGTACAAGACTGATTGATTAGGTCACTAATTAGTTAGGATCTACCCTCACCTGGTGGCCCAAGTCTTAACTGGGTAATAAAGACAAAAAACAAGCCTACATTTGGCCCTCTGTGGAACTGGTTTGACACCAGTGGTCTAATCATTTAGTTTTTATATAGACCTTTCTGTTATGACAATTGTATTTTTATGATGTGAGTACGTTTATATACTGTTGCAAATTTCTTTCACTTTGACTCTGTTGATGAAAGCACTTTGAGCTGCATTCCCTCTGAAATGTGTTAAACAGACAAAGGTTTAACATTGTTTCTACGAAGAGAGTAGGTTAACATGAAAAATACCTATCTACACTTTGCTCATATGGAAAGTAATACGGCAGTATTTTCTGTGTTTATGTACTGGTGTGAGTTTCCGAATTCAATTTTGTCCGAATAGTCATTATTTTTTAGCAGTTGTAAATGGTTGAAAAAACGATTTTTGCACAAATCACTTGTGCTTAAGTCAGTGGTTCCCAAGCAGGTGTACTAGCACCCCCTGGTGGTGGAGTAAACAAAAAGGTTGGGAACCACTGCCCTATGGCGGTTTGACATAGAAAGTAGAATAACAAAAATTAAACAGAATTGACAAAAAAATATTTTATAAGGCCCTAAATTAGTCGCCGCAAGTGACAACTTTAGTAGGAATTATGCTCAAGCTTTTTAAAAAGGAGTAGCGGAAAGGCAGCAAAGTCACATCTCTCTGCTTGTTACATTTCCGGTCCTCCCTCAATGTTCAAATTTCTATTCGAATTTGTCCAGACGTCTATACAACTAGTGTCAATCCGGTTCCACAGAGGACATAGTGTATGCAGGTTTTTGCTCTTACCTTGTACCGGACTGATTAGGTCACTAATTGGTTAGGATCTCCCCTCACCTGGTTGGCTAGGTCTGAATTAGGGTCTAATTGAAGGGAAAAAAAATAACTGCATACACCAGGCCCTCTGTGGAACTGGTTTGACACCTATGGTAATCAGTAGTAGAGATTTGAGAATTGTTTTCTTCCTTACCCGAGTAGAGGGGCGTGGCTACTGTTAAACAGCAGACCGAGAGAATCTATGACTGATGTTTTTAAAGTGAAAATACTAGTTGTACAATATAAAAGATACAATGTATTCTTGAGAAACATAAATAAAAGCACAGGAAAAGTATGTACAATTAGACATCTTATTTGAACAGATCTGTGGATCATCACCACATCTGCTCCTCTTTCCGGGGCAAACACTCATGGTTTTTGAGCAGCTCGGGTTCACTGAAACTCTTCCCACACAGGGAGCACTGCTGAGTGCTGACGGACCTTTCCCTGTCTCCGCTGTGGATCAGCTGGTGTCTCTTCAGGTACTCCACTCTGCTGAAGCGCTTCCCACAAGCCTCACAACCGTACGGGCGCTCGCCCGTGTGGATCCGAAGGTGCCTGTCCAGGTTGCCTAGGCGACTAAAGCTCCTCCCACACTGCTGGCAAATGTGCGGCCTCTCCCCGGTGTGGACCAGCTGGTGCCTCTCCAGCGAGCGAAAGTGCGGGAAGCCCCTCCCGCAAAGCTCGCAGCGGTGGGGCCGCTCCGCAGCACACACACACTCATGGTTCTTCAGCGCCCAGGCGTGGCTGAAGACATGGCCGCATGAGGCGCAGGGGAACGGGGTGTCGTCCGCTCCGCCGCCTTGTAGGTGGGCGCTGCCCAGGGGACAAGGGTGCTCTTCTAGCTCGGCCTCGTTGGTGAAGCCGCCGCCGCACTGGGTGCAGAAATGGGCCAGGTCCACAGGCTCCTCCTCCCCGCTGTCGTAGACACTCCCGGGGGTGGAGAGGTGGTGCAGACCCTCGTTGGAACTTCCCTGCTCCACCGCCCCCTCCACATCCCGCAGCTTCTTGGACCAACGTGCCTGCAGCTCCCCGCCAGCCACCCCAAGAAGCGACCTTTGCCCTTCCTTCAGACGAACACCGGTCTCTGAGGCTCCGGGACTCGCCAGTCCCCCTTCTTGTTCTAGCCCATCCAGGCCAATGTACTTGTGGGCCAGGCTGAACGTGCTGCCGACCACTATTTCCGGGTCAGGGGTCACGGAGGCGTGGTTGGAGGCTGCCGCCGTTGTCGGGAGTTGCAGGGCCGCCTGCTCCCGGCCTCTTTCTGCCCTCAGGGCCGTCTCCAGCCCACTGAGATCCTCCACGCTCAGCGTCCCCTCGGACACCTCTGGTGGGGGTGATTCCACGTCCCAGTCCTCTTCTGCCCCCTCCTCGGGCCTCATGGCTGGGGAGCTCTTCAGGTTCTCCTGCGCAATGCTGCCGCGCTCCACGTGTCCTATTGGGCAGAGATGGAGAGAATGTCAAAGGATCGGCACAACTAGGATCCAACACAAACTCAAAATCCTGCCGGGCCAAAGGCCTTCACTTTATTAAGAGTAGTGGTACTAACAGCACCTTCCCTGTGTGCTCTTGATCCAGTGAGGGTGTTCTGGTGAGGCGGGTCCATCTTCAGGGCTTCCTTGATGAGCTGCAGAGACGCTGGCTGACAGGCTTCTAACATCTCAGCAGACTACAGACAGATCGACGACGACACAGACAGAGGACAATCCACGACACATTAATGCAACACGGGGCAATACTAAGACATTTCATCAACAAACAACGATTTGACACTTTGACATCATAGAGATGTAATGTGTACAATGCGAACGGCTGTCATTTAAGATTCAAACGATGTTCCCTATTAAAAGGACAAATGGCATAAGGTTATATGGGTCTGTTCACATGAATAATAACTATTATTTGCGTTAAAAAAAAAAACTTTGACAAAGAAACCAAATATTTGCTTTTGGTACAGTGCAACCGAGCGGCCAGCTCTAGGAAGAGTCCTGGTGGTTTCCGTTTACAGATGATGGAGGCCACTGTTCTCATGTTATGTGAGTTGTGTGGTTTCAAACACCTTTTTTGACATCAATGCTGATGTAGAAGAAAAGCCAGATCAGGCATTTCTTCCCAGCCAAGTGCCAGTGAAAGGGTGCGTTAAGTCAAAATTACTCCCTGATTGACAATATATTATTGACAGAGCAAAGTGTGAATCTACAAAAAGAATTCTGCATTTCATTTTTTACGTTGACTGCGCTCTCTCAGCAGGTACAAATAAAGTAGCGTGCGACATGGCTTTTCATCCTCATTGGCAGAGTTAAGAAATTACACCTTTTAAATCATGCAACTGATTGCATTATACAAAATGTATATTTATGTACTAAAGGAAACTGGGCTTCCCAATTTAGGAACTTTCTTTGTGAAGGAACATTCATTTTTCACACAAATAAGCGTAATCTCACAAACGTATATCAATTGTACTCATCCGAACAGACCCATATGCTGTAGCAAGTGCGCTAGCTTGACCCTGCTCTTCCTGAGAGAGAGCTGACTGATAAGGGATACAGTCAAATAATCTGTCTTTTGAGCGTTCAGGATAATTTTAAACTATAAGCAATTTGCGAGTGAATGATGAAACGTCATAAATCCATTGAAGCCCTCAAGTGATGCAGTAATGCACAGAATACGTTTAGAATACGTTTAGAGGCTTTAACGACATTCCAAAACGCATTCTCCGGATCCCCAGTTTGATTATAAATTTCAACTATGATAAACCAACATAATATGGACACAAGAACGACAGAATTGGAACGAAATAAATCCTGGCTGAATAATGACAGGTGAGTCAAGCTCTTGCAGTTTTTGTAACGTTTTAATACCCTATCGATTGAAAACAATAACTACAATATGCTTCAGATTTTACTACTGTAACTTGTTATTTATAAATACAACTTTTCACGCAGCATTCTACTGGCAAATTTCCTGCATTCTAGAACACTGAGTACACCTACGTTTACTTATTAAATTAGAACGCAGGGAAAATCTTAAAATTGCAGTTGCTCAGAGTCTGCTTTTTCAAAACGCATACTTTTGTTGATTTTTCCACATTTTCTTCACTCCCAATTCTAACTCACCCTGCCTTGTCTGCTCTCCCACCATGGAAGCCTTTAGTCAGATCATGTACAGGATGATTACGCTCACCAACTACACATCCGTGATAGGAATGTCATCCTATATCGGTCCCACTGTTGTTGCGCTGCCAACAAGTCAAGATCAGTGGGAATTGGGAGGGGAGAAAAATTGTAGGGGAAAAAGTGCAAATCTTCACCATGTCCAGTGTTTCCAGATTTAATATTATTACAAAAGAATTTAGTTAGAAGTTTAAAAGACTACAGTATTGGAATGGTGTGGGCGTAACCCAACAGGAAAAAAATATCCCTCCTAGTAAACCACTGATTGGCCAGCTTGTCCTCCTCCAGAACTCTGATAGGCCAACTCAACCTCCTAAGGAGTTTTACATCGTCATCGATGACATTTTTTAAATGGTATGTTTGGGATGCAAGTTTGAGCTGGGGTTTCTGAATAGTTTTTACCCGATCTAGGCTTAGACAAAAAGTAATGAAAGAATTACTTGTGAACAGGATGTGAGTATGCGTTAACAGAACACAAGCTGTCAAAAGACTGATTTTCACTGAGAAATTTTATAAAATTAAAAATTGAAATTGTGGACTGCCCGTTTTCAACAATAATCTTCTTAGTGCACACAGACAAGTCACTGTTCTTATTATAAACCAGTCCTCCAAGACTCAGCAGCACTGTGCGTGTGTGTGTGAATGCAAGTGCCGACTCTCACCTCCTCTTTGATGTTAGCTGCTGCCTCCTTCCTCTTTTCCAACACACAGCCCACCTCCTTGTGCTCCACCAATAGTCCTCCTTCCTCCTCCTCTCCAGGGAACTGGATGAGGTACATCTCGCGGGCCTCCTTCCACCCTCCCCCCACCACCAGCCCAGCTCCTCCGCCACCTCCCTCCCACGCGCCTCCGCAGGCAGGGCCCAGCTTCTGCTTCGCTTCTGTGTGTGTGTTGGGGGGGCAGGGAGTGGAAAAGAGGTGAGGGCGACACAAGGAGTTGGGGGAAGGGAGAAGGAAAGAGAATGTGGAAGGAGAACGTGGGTTAGACAGTGAGGAGCAACAGTGAAGGGAGCCGCCAGAGAGAGAGCACAAGGGAGAGGGAAACGGTGACAAGTGGGGGAGTTGGGGGAAGGGAGAGTGCACGGTGAAGGAGAGGAGGCGGAGCAGGGGCAGCGAGAAAGGAAGCAGGGGGGGGTGAAGAGCGGAGAGACGAAGGAGATCCAGTGGAGGAGGTGGGGGGGCATGATGAAGGATAGCAGAAAAGGGGCGGGAGAGAGGGACAGATACAACCAGGAGGTGGGGGAGGGCAAAATGTAGGAGAGCGAGGGAGGGAGGAAAGAAAAGAGCAGTGGGGGTGGTGAAGGACAGAGAGAAAATGAGGAGGGAGGAGGAGTAGAGAATGATCAGCTTCTAGCCATGGCGTCCAACATAACAAGTACCTCTTCACTCAAGCTTTACAGGCCTAATGTTACACAAGTACTCAACTTATGTTGATTTTATGTGCAATCACATCCTTTCAAAAACTACATGATGAACATCAAGTCTAATGTCAGTTGTATTGATTTTATATGGCAAAAATAATATTCTACAAGACACTGTATAGACTGTGATGCTTTTGTAGCTGTACTTACTAAATATGAACACTTACGGGGCACTTCAATTTTCCGCTTTTTCCGCCCACCGTCCTCCGGTAGTATCAAACCAGCATTGCGGCGATTCTCTGCCCACCCCATCCCGTACTTGCGTTCATTTCTCAATTTGTTCTCGGTCAATCGGAGTCGTTGTTTCAGAGCCTCCATTTCCTTCCTGTTTAGAGATATTTCCACCAGATAGTCGTTCACGGTGTCCTGGAACAGTTTGGTGATCTCGCACACAGACGCTCGGATCAAACTGTCCATGACAGAGGTAAGGTGGGTCTGAAAAGCCTCCACCGAGTCCGCCATAGGTTCCCTGTGTTGACGATCACACGATATGGAAAACTATGCGAAGCAGAACTGTAACAAATGAACAACATTAGCTGTAACTTACCATTAACTTAAAAATGTCACACATCACCAACAACTATTGACCAGCATACTCCTCTCACAGACCTGTAACCATCTAAATCATTAGGTTGAGCCTAACCGTTTAGCTAATACGCCAACTCGCTAACTTCCGAATAATTATATTTTTATATTTTAGTGTTAAAATATGCTTTATTCACTAGTGCCATCAAATAGAGCACTTGACCAAGGCACCGCCTAACTTCGTAAGGAGCGATGAAGGTCAATACTAAAGCCACACTAAAGGTTTAACTAGGTTAGATGTTAGTTTAGCTAATCTGCTGCCAAAGCTTTAGTTCAGTCTATTCAGTGATTTGGCTTAAGCACTTACCCACTACTTTACTATATACCACTGCATTAGACAAAAATTATTACTAAAACTAAAGTTAAAGCACGTAAGTAATATTTAATATGAATAATTCCTGATTATAAAACAACTGAAAAAAACTGAGTTAGCTAGTCATTGCTTAGGGGAATAGGGGGATAGCAGGCTAACGTTAGCCAAAACGATGTTAGCTAGCTAGCTACAGTACGTACCGTTGACTCGCTAAAATCCGATTATTGAAGTATTCGATGAAAATACCTTCTTTATTATAAATGCATGAATACTGTAGATGACCAAAGAAAAAAATGACAAAGGAAAAATAGATCCAACTTTCATGTCCTTCCTTTCAAGCACCGTTTTCCTTCTACCCTCCTACACTAGATGCTTGGGAACATTGCGCATGCGTATTAGCCAGGCAATTTAAAATACAGTTTTGAGCAAATATATATTCATAAACGTTTTTTTAAAGATCCGCATTTTTGTCGTGTGAAAACGTTGTAGTTTCATATTTTCTGTATTTTGATTACCAACATTGTTTCCCTGGAAGCCATGGGTTCCATCGGTGATATGCAAACTCCATTCAGAGCTTGGGTTGCTATAAGACAAGATATGATGTTGACGACGCGGTGACGGGATGAAGACTTGGCCAACTCCTGCAGTTCTTCTTGGGGTATTTCTTACATCTGAGTAGAGGTAATACATATTTTGGTCTTCATCACAGCTTCAGTTAATAGGGGAGATTTGTATTTTTTAGGTATGAAACAGTTTCTTCATAGCCATTGCCTAATTTATTAAATTATCAATGTACCCAATGTCAATGAGGCTGAAATCTGAACAAAATATATTGTCCTCACAGAAGAAAAATATCCTAGAATTGCGGCGTACGTAGACGCCCATTCACATTAGTCGTAACATGATTTAGAGAAATCTGGTTCATTATCTTCAATTAAATGAATTATAACTCTAAGAATGTTGTTTGAAGTGTTTATTACAACATGTGTTGGTAGCAGTGGCATCTACATTTCATCTCAGCACCCCTTAAATAAAATAAAATAAAAACTATGAATTAAAATTATTTTCTGAAATCATTTTTATTGCCCAGGGACTGTTTTTTATTTCAGGGGCTACCGGAGGAGTTTTGGGATCTTTAGTCAAAATAGACTTGACCCTTGTATCTTCAGCAATAAATCTTTCTATGACCCTCCAAAATGATTGGGAAAAGAGGCATGACCCTCCCTAACAATTTATTGATGCATTCTGTACTGGTTTGCGCTTGGCAAAGATGTACAAATAGCCACAGTTTTTTTTACAAACATGACATACATTACTTAACCTCTGCTTTCTCTTTGAGCAAGGCACTTTACCTTACGTTGCTCCAGGGAGATGTTCCTGTATTTACTGTAAGTCACTTTGGATAAGTACATATGCTTAATGACTAAAATGTAAAATTAAAATAGTGTGACAAGGCCGACCATTTATTCATATGGACTATTCTACAACTATCCTAATTGTAAGTGTTGTTGTTTTAGTAATGCATTTGTATTCATTATATAAGATGTAAACATGGCATTTTCATTCATTTTACTTTTCTTGCAAGTAATCCTGGCCCCTATGAAAATATATATTTTTGGGCCCCCATCTTAAATATATTCATATTAATAGTATTATGTTATTATTTAGATCTGAACAGTGCCTGCAGTCCTCGTCTTCCAATACCAGAATGTTGTTCGACATTGTGTCCCTAATTAATTGAACACCTATGCCAAGCTATTTTATACCAAACTATACTGAACAAAACTAGATAAAGCTATTTCAAAGTAGTTACTGAGTTACATGTCCTAAATGTAACATGTCCTAAAAGAAATCAGTCAATTGACTGAAACAAAATCAAAGCATCTTGAAAAAATGTCACTGATGTTACAGACCAGTTTGTGGAAATCAGTCAAATTGATGTATAAAACAAAAAAAATTATATATTTACAATGTAGGCCCACTGTTTCATGGTGCATATGTGTATTCCCATATTTCCATTGATCTTAATTTATTTATTCAATTGATGTCCTTACTTGAACACTTTAAGTAATTGAAATTGTTGCATTTTGTGTCTATACAGTGCCTTGCGAAAGTATTCGGCCCCCTTGAACATTTCGACCTTTTGCCACATTTCAGGCTTCAAACATAAAGATATAAAACTGTAATTTTTTGTGAAGAAGCAACAACAAGTGGGACACAATCATGAAGTGGAATGAAATTTATTGGATATTTCAAACTTTTTTAACGAATAAAATATTATTCAGCCCCTTTACTTTCAGTGCAGCAAACTCTCTCCAGAAGTTCAGTGAGGATCTCTGAATGATCCAATGTTGACCTAAATGACTAATGATGATAAATAGAATCCACCTGTGTGTAATCAAGTCTCCGTATAAATGCACCTGCTCTGTGATAGTCTCACAGGTCCGTTGAAAGCACAGAGAGCAACATGAAGAACAAGGAACACACCAGGCAGGTCCGAGATACTGTTGTGGAGAGGTTTAAAGCCGGATTTGGATACAGAAAGATTTCCCAAGCTGTAAACATCCCAAGGAGCACTGTGCAAGCAATCATATTGAAATGGAAGGAGTATCAAACCACTGCAAATCTACCAAGACCCGGCCGTCCCTCTAAACTTTCAGCTCATTCAAGGAGAAGACTGATCAGAGATGCAACCAAGAGGCCCATGATCACTCTGGATGAACTGCAGAGATCTACAGCTGAGGTGGGCGAGTCTGTCCCTAGGACAACATTCAGTCGTATACTGCACAAATCTGGCCTTTATGGAAGAGTGGCAAGAAGAAAGCCATTTCTGAAAGATATCCATAAAAAGTGTAGTTTAAAGTTTACCACAAGCCACCTGGGAGACACACCAAACATGTGGAAGAAGGTGCTCTGGTCAGATGAAACCAAAATTGAACTTTTTGGCAACAGTGCAAAATGTTATGTTTGGCGTAAAAGCAACACAGCTCATTACCCTGAACATACCATCCCCTCTGTCAAACATGGTGATGGCAGCATCATGGTTTGGGCCTGCTTTTCTTTAGCAGGGACAGGGAAGATGGCTAAAATTGATGGGAAGATGGATGGAGCCAAATACAGGACCATTCTGGAAGAAAACTTGATGGAGTCTGCAAAAGACCTGAGACTGGGACGGAGATTTGTCTTCCAACAAGACAATGATCCAAAACATGAAGCAAAATCTACAATGGAATGGTTCACAAATAAACATATCCAGGTGTTAGAATGGCCAAGTCAAAGTCCAGACCTGAATCCAATCGAGAATCTGTGGAAAGAACTGAAAACTGCTGTTCACAAACGCTCTCCATCCAACCTCACTGAGCTCGAACTGTTTTGCAAGTAGGAATGGGCAAAAATTTCAGTCTCTCGATGTGCAAAACTGATAGAGACATACCCCAAGCGACTTACAGCTGTAATCGCAGCAAAAGGTGGCGCAACAAAGTATGACCTTGTTAAAAAAGTTTGAAAAATCCAATAAATTTTGTTCCACCTTATGATTGTGTCCCACTTGTTGTTGATTCTTCACAAAAAATTACAGTTTCATATCTTTATGTTTGAAGCCTGAAATGTGGCAAAAGGTCGAAAAGTTCAAGGGGGCCGAATACTTTCGCAAGGCACTGTATGTTTATTTAGTATATAGAGTTAAATAGTCATTAACATGGCAGATTATTATATTATGAAGCTTAATAAACCAATGTTTCAAATAACTACATAAACTGGATAATGTGCCACAAGAGTAGTTTCATAATTTTGATAAGTATTGACCAGTCTTTTCATCTCATTTGACTTACCTCTTTATCCTGGTTCATTCTCCTATTTGTTGACTGCTACAGTGCGTTTAATCTCTCCTTCTGCACTACTGTACCTGCCTCTGACTGACACATTATACTGACACATTATATTGACAACTAAACAATAATATCTAGCATATGGAAAAATCTGACTCTGAAAAAAAACAGGGATTGACTGTTAGACAGCTAACCTATCTGTGTAACTTGATCATTATTATTATACTAGCAGGATGAACATAGTGACCTGGCTGTCATCGGGAGAGCATATTTTGAATGTAATTAATGATAAAATTGACTGTGACTATGACGTGATCATCGACAGCATTACACTTGAGTTATCAACCAATGAGAATGTTTATTCTGTTAATTCTGCGCAAATTTCGGCTTGGCTCAGGGATGCTCACAGGAATCTCAGGGCCCGGGACACAATTGGATATTTAGGGCCTCTCGCAATGCAAACACAGGGCCTGGGCCAGAATTTGATGCTTTTCATAAGCAGGCTTTAATCTTCTGTCCAAACATCAATTCTTACCGGATAATGTCTTTATATGGAAAAATGGAATAATGGATAATGAATAATGGAATAATTCTAATACATAGAAAAAGTCATTGTTTTGACATAACTGTTTTTCAAACAATATTGCTACTCTCCCAAATGGCTAATATGAATGGGACTTTCTATGTGTGGAAAAAAATGTATAGAGAAATACAACTTGGAGATCTCTAGCAAGGAATATGATACAGTTCTTAAAACTATTCCTAATGGGGTAGGATCTTTATTACAAAAAATAAGTTTCCTGAAACTTCGTTAGCTGTCAAAGATATCCAAGTAGCATATGCTACAGTACTCGTAGTAGACAAAATATAACAACTGCTTTTTAATTAATCTTTTTAACAGCCAAACTGTTCCTCCTGCCATCTCTCATTGGGCTTCTTCGTTTGATGTTAACTGGCGCCGTGCTTGGCTCACTCCACACAAATTTATTTAAAGTGTTTTGACAACAAATTGTCACAAAAAAGTATTAATTGTCTATCCTTATTTATTATAACAAGATGTGTCCTTTCTCTTTTTATTTGTAATTTATTTTATTTGTAACCTTTCTGGCTGTTATGTTTTGTGTTCTATATTTTCTGTTTTGCTGTTTTGTAAAGAAATTTATTTAAAAACGCTGAAATTCCGTGCTGCAAAACAGCATCAGCACTCATCCACTAGACAGTGTGCTCAAGGATCTATCGAGCTGTACATCCAGTCCGAAGCTCCCGCTAGTGACGGCCTCCACCTGAGTCTACTGGACTTCCACGTACTGAGGGAGAAAGCTGAGTTGCTCAATCGGTGGAGCATCCGAATATCAATCTGGGGGTCCAGCGTTCAAGTCCCTGTTCGTGCGATGCTCATTTAATCTCTGTGTGTAAAACTTAATCTCATAACGCTTGGCCCTGTGTTTGGAACGTATTGTAAGGAGCCTTGGTGTTTGATCCATAGAATTTGATCATTTTTGGAAAGTGTGGGACTTCTTAAATTCATGTTAAATGATGCAATTTTTTTACCTGAGGCACAAGATATGGCGTTTTGTGTAATCAATGCTTAAAATGCAAGTATTTGTGTAAAATGTTTGAACCCGACATGATTTGAAAACACAACCTTCTGATTTGGAGTCAGACGTGCTACCATTACGCCACGAGGTCTTTCATACATAGGAAGTAGGGAATAGAGTGTTAGATTTCCCTGAGAAGCTTTTTTCCAATCACACCTGTCCATAAAGCCAGCCCAAAGAAAGTTTAAATTATTTGACAAATTGCACACCAGACCCTTTATAGAGCATTATGTATACTATTGTTTTTCGTGAATGTCCAGGCTTCTTGTTGTCCTCTAGCCATGTCAGCAAATGGAAATTAAAAAGCAGGGAAGTTACAGAAGTCCTTCCACACTTACCTTTCTCTATGGGTGAACAGCGTTGCATCTAGTCATTCATGATATCATCAGAGGAGAAGGCAATTAAGGAGAGTTGAATGGAGACAGTTTCCTGAAATCTCTTCCTGTTAGTGTTATAGATGGCATAACTCATTGCCCGCTTGAATGACATTTTTTCGCCACACAACTAAAATTTCTAAAATTCATTTAACCTCAGTGCGTAAACTTCATCTCATAACCCTTTGGCCTTTGTTTGGAACATCTTGTAAAGAGTCATGGTGTTTGATTGATAGAACTTTCTCATATGGGTGAACAGCGTTGCATCTAGTTATTCATGATTTCATCAGAGGAGAAGGCAATAAAGGAGAGTTGGAGACAGTGTCCTAAAACCTCTTCCTTTTAGTGTTATAGATTTTTTCACCACACGACAAGAATTTCTAGAATGAAAGAGCCCGGATAGCTCAGTCGGTAGAGCATCAGACTTTTAATTTGAGGGTCCAGGGTTCAAGTCCCTGTTCGGGCGATGTTTATTTAATCTCAGTGTGTAAACTTCATCTCATAACCCTTTGGCCTTTGTTTGGAGCATCTTGTAAAGAGTCATGGTGTTTGATCCGTAGAACTTGCTCTTTCTTGGCAAATGTGTGACTTCTTAAATTCATGCAATAGAATAAAATTTTCTTACCTGAGGT
>JACXGM010003426.1:5558-42003 GCA_016801145.1 Umbra pygmaea
TTTCTGGTCATATTTACTGGTGTAGAAGGCTGTGAGAAATAAAGACAATTTCTGGTCAAACTTTCTGATGTAGAAGGCTATCAGAAAACAGACTGCTGTAATTGGTGAATAGAAGAAAAACTTGTGAATAATATTGAAGCCCAATAGCCTATGTTTTATGCTGTCATTATGTGCACGTACAGAGTACCTACACATCATCTGGAAAGGTAAACATGTTGTGGTGGTCTGTACCACTAGTGGCTTCAATCTCAGTCTTGAATGAAACACGCTTAAATTGGTTAGAAAACTATGTCTCCTGTGTTGGCGGTTACCTGGTGAGAACATGGCAGGGGCACGGCCAGCAATGGCGTCCTGCCTCTTCTTAGTGAAGTCAGAGATCCTCCAGACAAAGACGCCGTCAAAGGTGGTGGCTGACATCTCCCGGAGCCTGCCCTCCATTTCTGCTACGGTCAGGTCTTTCAGGCCCACCGTCCTCTCCAGCTGCCTCACCTGACCCCACACACAAACTTAAGAGTTAGAGTCATTATTATATACTAAGTTATAAAGCTGAAGGTTCTCAGGTTATTTTCACCACCAGGTATATGTTGGAAAGGTGTTGAATGAATGAATCCATTTCTACCTTGTTGCTCAGGGCCTCAATCTTATCCTGGTCCAGACGGTGCTGTCTGTTGCTAGCCTCCATGGTGGTGGCAAAGCGTTCAACCTCTCGATTCAACACACACACCACGTTCTCAAACGTCCCTGCCTTGACCTCCAGGTCGGAGCACCTACGCCCCAGCTCTGCCACTTTGGTCTTCTCACTGTGAAGCTGGAGCTCCAGGGCCGCCCCCACCGAGCTGGGCAAGGGGGTGAATGATGTGGACACACTCAGGGTGGGTGCGGGGGCGGGAGGTGGAGGGAGGGGAAGAGCCAGGGCAGGAGGTCCGGGGAGTCCAGCGGAGGAGGAACCCGAGGCAGTGGCCCCCTGCACGGGAGGCCCGTTGGAGGTGGTGCTGAGCTGGGAGACACGAGCCTCCAGCTCCCTGAGGGAGTGATGGAGCTCCAGGAGCTTATGTCCAGCCAGCTCCAGGCCCTGTGGCTGTAGACCCTCGATGCTGACCTTCAGGAAAGTAGTAAGGGAAAGGAAGGTGGGTGAGATAATGCTAGGAGGGGTTGCCCTGAAACGTCAATCCTTCCCCCCTTTACTAAACCCCTGTGTGTGTGATCAGCCTTTACGCTCCACTACATTCCATCCTCCCACACACCTTCATGCCCATAATGTAGTGAAGCAGCAGGTTGAGGTGTTCATAGGCACAGGCCCTCTCATGGTCATGGATCTTCTCCTTCTCCACCTGCACAGAGAGAAAGAGAGCTGTAGCATTACAACTACTTTTTAACTAAATACCAACACAGTAAATACAAAGTGTTAACTAAGTAATAACATAGTAATTAAAAAGTGATGATTAAGTAATAACATAGTAAATAAACAGTGTTAACTAAGTAATAACATAGTAATTATAAAGTGATAACTAAGTAATAACATAGTAAATAAACAGTGTTAACTAAGTAATAACATAGTAATTATAAAGTGATAACTAAGAAATAACATAGTCATTATAAAGTGTTAACTAAGTAATAACATGGTAATTATAAAGTGATGACTAAGTAATAACATAGTAAATAAACAGTGTTAACTAAGTAATAACATACTAATTATAAAATGTGAAGTACCGTAATTCCTCAAATCAAAACTGGGGCCTTTATTTACCTTTTATTTGAGGTAACAGGCTTTTATTTGAAGCAGGCTTTTGTTAAAGGCAGGCCTTTATTTCTAATTCCTTCTGTTTGATAAGTATAATTGCCTATATTTTAGTGTCAATCCTCATTCCAGTTTACCCTTTTAAAGTTGTGCATACTGCATTGCGTTGTAAAAACAATCATAACACTGCTTGTAACTGTTCCAATAAGTAGTTGAAAATTCAGTCGCTTGCACTGAATGGGACCCGTACATTAAATGTAGCTACTGCCATCTATTGGCCCCTCTACAAACTACACTTGGCTGAGTAAAACATACAGCCACATTGACTGAAATACCGATAGGATAATAATATTCCTGCTCCCAGCAAGTCACCATTCCGTAAGTTTTCCGTCCAACCACAGTTGTGACTACATCCTGGTAATTAGTAGCATCACCTGTGCAAAAACCTACGGAATGGCAGCTCGCAGGAGCAGGAATGAGCATCGCTGCTTTAAAAGAGTACCATAATCCATAAAAAACAAAGTGTTGAAAAGAGCATGAATATATTGTTGAATTTATTAAATTAGTGGTAGAAATGTACATTACGCTTAACTGGAATGCACATTATATGAAAGGCACCTGGGAGATTATCCACACAAATTTTTGCCTTTATTTTATGCCTTTATTTGTCCGTGTTGGACAGGCACCCGGCCATTATCAGAGGCCTGGCATTTCATTGACTACTGGTTTTTATTTGAGGAATTACGGTAAGTAATAACATAGTAATTGTGCAGTGTTAACTAAGTAATAACATAGTAATTACACAGTGTTAGATAAGAAATAACATTAAACAGTGTTAACTACGTAATAACATAGTAAGTATAGTGTTAGCTAAGAAATAACCTAGTAATTAAACAGTGTTAACTGTGTAATAACATAGTAATTATACAGAAACAAGCTTGCTTGCTGATTAAGAATTCAAACCACTTACCGACATATCACATCCAACAACATGGAATCTGCAGGGAGTTCTGAACTTTCCGCAGAACTTAATGTGATCCACATACTAGGGAAAGAGAAGAATATGAAAACAATTCAACATAACTTAGAATTACTTTTTTTGTATCAAAGTAATGCATTTTCCAAACACATTCAGTCATACATTCCAAACAACAACATAACTTGTAATTGCCTTGTCTGAAACAGCAGCCTGTCCCTGTCTGCGTTCAGTCTAAATTAACTGTTTAATTAATTGGAAGGCAATTAATCAAAAGGTTAAATTAACAGTTAAATCACAGTTACTGTAAGTTGCCAGTAGTGAATGGTAATCAAAATATCTACCTATATCCTGGGGACTTGGACTATTATTGAAGTACAGTCTATAAAGTATGTATGTATATTTGCTCTATGGCCAAACATATGTGGACACCTGACCATCCCACCCATATACATTTACTGGATATCCTATTCCAAAACCACGGGCATTAATATATAGTTGGTCCCTCCACTTCTGCTGTAACAGCTGTCACTATTCTAGGAAAGTTTTTCCACAAGATTTTGTCTGTGGATTTTGTGCCCATTTGGCCAAAAGAGCATTTGTGAGGTCAGGCACTGATGTTGTATGAGAAAGCCTGGCTCGCAATCACCATTCCTATTAATCCCAAAGGTGTTCATTGGGGATGAAGTCAGGGCTCTGTGCAGGCCACTCAAGTTCCTCCACACCAAACTCTTCAAACCATGT
The DNA here is from genome assembly GCA_016801145.1 of Umbra pygmaea. NCBI lineage: Eukaryota > Metazoa > Chordata > Actinopteri > Esociformes > Umbridae > Umbra > Umbra pygmaea. Next base: position 9,017 of record JACXGM010003426.1, read on the forward strand.
CTTTATGGACCCTATTTGTTCACAGGGGCACAGTCATGCTGGAACATGAAAGGGCCTTCCCCAAACTGTTGCAACAAAATTAGTAGCACCCAATTGTCTAAAATGTTTTTGTATCATGTAGCATTAAGATGACCCTTCACTAGCACTAAGGGGACAAGGACAAACCCTGAAAAACAGCCCCCGATCATTATTCCTCCATCAAATGTTACAGTATGCACTATGCATTCTGGTGGGAAATGTTCTTCTGGAATCTGCCACACCCAGATTCCTCCATCAGGCTGCCAGACGTTTTAACTCCTCCAGAGTCCAGTAGCGTTGGGACTTACAACACTCCAGCCAATGCTTGGCATTGTGCATGTTGATGTGAGATTTACGTTGAACTTTGTGAAGCTCTTGACGCACAGTTCTTCTGCTGATGTTGCTCCAGAGGCAGTTTGAGACTGTGATGAGTGACACAACTGATGATAGTTGGTTTTTACCCGCTTCAGCACTTCGTGGCCAGGGCTGTTGTTGCTCCAAGATGAGTCCATTTTACAATAATAGTGCTTACAGTTGACTAAGGCAGATCTGGAAGGGCAGACATTTCACACACGGGCTTGTGGCAAAGGTGGCATCCGATGACAGTGCCACGTTTAAAGTCACTGAGCACTTCAGCACAACCTATTGTACTGCCAATGTACAGTATGTTTATGGAGATTTCATGGTTAGGTGCTAGACACCTGTCCTCAAGAATTACCATGATAGGGGTGTCCACATACTTTTGGCCATATATGTATATAGTCTATATACTCTATATAGTGTAAAGATAGTATCTATTGATTAATCGCTGATCATTATCATTAGTGAGTGTGTATGATATGTGATTGAATGATGCTAAATAAATCTATACATTTATTTTTATTTATACATTCTAATGACATTACAGTAGGAAGCTAGGGACACAGGTATGTAAAGGGAGACAGACAGGACTGCACAGACAGTGGCTGAGCTGGGTCTCAAACATCCATTGCCGGGGCACGTGGTCTAGAGCGGGGGGGCCAAAGTACGGACCGTGACACTTTGATCTGGCCCTCGAGGTGATTACGCTTGAGAGCGTCAATACGTCATATCTCCCAGACCTACATGCTAGAAACGAATCATTCGTACTGTTGAAGAGGAAGTTCTGGTGGAAATAATGAGGGGTGGATTGTCCATGTGGGTTAATCGCAGCCGGAAACATTGGGTCTCAAACTTGGATACTTTTTGCCAAATTTATTTTGGTTAACTAAAAACATAACGGACAGGAAGCAGGAAGTGAAAATTACAAAATATCAATTCTGCACGGAGATACGATATCACACTGCACTAGAACAAGTTAAATGTTGGGTTTGACTTATTTATCTTGTAGCGAAGAGTCTTCTGAATCCAAAACTATAAGACACTTCACTGTAGGACAAAGTTTGACCCGTTCAGAAGCCAAAATATCAGCATAGTGCAGGCAGACTTCAACCCCCTTAGACCTTGAAGGGTTCATTATATTTTCAAAAACTATTTTTGACTCAAATTACTTTCCACTATGCTGTTGTCTTGATTCACAGGTGTCTGCGAGTAGGCTAAATGATCTTGAAACCAACAGTACTGATTAAATTCTTTGAAGTCAAACAAAGAAAACATTTATTTTCTGTAGGCTACACATGTAATTGGGGGTGGGAGGTAATTTAATTAAATAACATGTTTTCACTCATAGCTATATTATATGGCCCTTGGCTTGGTTTCAAAAACTCAATGTGGCCCTCAAGCAAAAGCGTTTGCCCACCCCTGATCTAGAGTCTAGAGCTTTGACCCCTAAACAAACTCTAGCACTTAATGAACTGTATACATTTAAGTAAAATAATATTATAATCTTTATGCTGGTGAAACTGATCATATTAAACAGTGTGGTTGTCTTTTTAATAATAATTATTATTAAGTATTAAAAATATTAATAACGATTTTAATTGATTTTCATAGTAAATGCGACAGAGGGGCTGCCACATTAGGTTCCAAGGGAGCAGGAACCTTTTTTTCAGGACAAAACATCGTTTTTACCATGCTTCTGAACATTTTATATACTAACAACCTTTTGGATACTGATCAGATTCGGCATATTTTGAACTCTGGAACTTGAAACAGTTCTAATGATATTTTGTTCATCTTCCCTGCTTATGACCTGGGACAGTAGAACAGAAAACAAGCAAACTCCAAACCTCATAGGGTAACAGGTGAATACACTATGCTAGTCTATCTGTCCATTCAAGCAAAGCCTGTGTGCATTAAGGGAATATTCTTCCAACTCGGATAGAAGCCTGTCTCTACTAAATAAATCAGGAATATATAAAGGCACAGGCTTTTCAGTTAAGTTAACATAACTGGCTAAAATGTGTGTATTGAACCTTTAGGAACTCACCTTCTCCCTAGGGATTTTTTTCTTGGCACAGCCTTCACAGATCATGGGATACTTGGGGCAGATCTCGTCATGGGCCTAAAAAATCAAGGGTGTGTTGTTTCTTTGTATTTTTTTGTGTCGCTTCTTATAAATATTGATGCTACTGCAATCTGGCACCCAACTTATAAAAGGTAAGCAGGCATTTTGAGATTGATCCATTCATAAACAAATGGATCGACGTTCTGACATTGGTTCTCACCTTTATGTTCTTAAAATGAAAAGGGTCCTTGCAGTACTTGCAGTTGAGGGTTCTCTCTGGGCATTCTCGCTCATTGTGGCGCTCTTGTTCATTGAAGCGGATCCGCTCTTTACACGAGGGGCACGGAATGATCACGAACTCACACTTGCCCTCGTGACTTGACTGTAACAACCAAAAATGAAATAAGAATTTTTCTGGCACCATTAAATGTTCAGAACAGTCTAAATTGGGGGTCTGTGTGGTGCAGTTGGCCAAGTCGCTGCCTTGTAGAACAAGTTACGTCATGGTAGTCAGTGGTTCGAGCCTGACTACGGCTTCTCCGAGTTTGCCCAGACCCCCAGCATAAGGCAGTGCAAATTGGCATACCACTGCCCGGGATTTGAGATAGATAAGTCGAATTATCTACTTGCCAAGTCGCTCTCCAGCGACCCTTTGTGTGCAGATCGGACACCTGTTAGTTTAATCGTGGAAGAATAGTTGGTGAGTGTATCATCCCACACAATCTGACTAAAAGGCTTCCGTGTTCGCAGTCTGAAAAGAATTGTCCGGCTTGGTGACATGTGGTTGGACGAATCATGTAAGCGACCTTCACCATCCCGCAACTGTCCATGGAGTTTTGGAGCTGCCGACAAGGCATGGTTAGGGGGAAATTGGACAAAACCAATTAGGAGGGAAGAAAAGAATAGTATATCCAAGAATTTATATATTTTTTTATCTCAAAGCAAAACCCACAAAGTAATGGAAGTGCATTGCCTACAAGTGTCTTTGCCTATAGGCACCTAACTAACCTCATACTCTTTAATATTGCCGTTCCAAGTGCAGCCTTCGTTGATGCAGACAGCAGACAAGTTTTCAACCTCTCGTCGAGCTGCGTTGTCAGGAAAAGCCTGCAGACGTAATTTCAAACAAAGATTTAGACCTGCCATTACAGCGAAGTTGTAGTATTTTCCAAGTGCATAATATCTCATTTAGAAGTGTGTGTTTTTGTGCGTTTGTGTGATAAGCACACTCCGAATAACATTGACACACTCGTAAAACCTTAGCATTATACAACATACTGGATAATAAATTGTACATACAGACAAACTACCACTGAGTTACAGGGTTTTAATAAAACAACTACAAAAAATATCAGGCAAAAATTTAGAGACATCACAAGTTGTTGAAGTAACATTTAGATCCTATTTTTTAATATGATAGTGACACTGCCATAATAATAAAACAATATGATTGTAACACTTACACATCCTTGTTTTAAAATTGATGTGGGCTCTTCAAATATGTCCTCTTTGATACAAGCATTGCATTTCTGAGGTCCATCTCTACAATGGGAATATGACAATCAATTTCATAGTCATATAGGAATATGATTTTAATAAATAGTGCAAGATAACAATAGTTTGTCATACTGTCATATGTGTAATACATTCACCTAACAGCCATATTGTGGGATGCCTTCAAAAATGGTTGAACGAGACCCCTTCTTACATATACACCCAGGAAGAAGAAAATAAAGACCACTGTACTGTATGTGAGCAAAATACACACTTTAAACTCATACCTGACAGTCCTATTGAAGCAGTAGGAACAGAACCGGTGTCCGCACTGGGCTTGGAAGGGCCTCCTCAGCAGGTTCTGACAGCAGTTACACAGGTGCTTATCTTCCAGCTTGTTGGCCAGGATCTTCTTGGGAAAGCCAGGTTTGTTGCTCTCCATAGACGATGGAGGGGATGGTTCTTGTGTGGCCATGATTCACTCAGTACGGCTTAGACCTGGGTCCAAATACACTTTAAATGATTACTACGAAGGTATTACAAGATAAAGAGACGTTTGTGTTGGTATCTGGTAACATGTTAAAGGTAGGATCAGACCCTACTCTAGGACCATTTATTACTAAAAAAAAGAGTGCAAACTGGCTGTAAATGTATAAATATAACAGATTAACATTTTTATATGACACTGATATGATCAGGGTTGTAGTGGATGGTTTACCTAGCATTTTGTCTTTGCCTGACAGCTAGCCACCTTTTGTGGATAAATGCAATAAAAGGGAGACAATATATTTGTTTTTCAAGCCCTACAGCTCTAAATATGATGTTACTGTATTCGGGTATCAGAGATAATCAAATGGTCAGCCTATTTAAGTGGTCAATAAGACAAAAGCTTAGAATAAACAGTTGGCATTGTACCACATCTAGCCTAATCATCATTTTACATTCCAGACAATCAGTAACTCTAAATGAAAATATCCACCACAATCCATCACATGGTCTTTACACTCTGCTTAATGCATGCATAAAGACAGTTATTGACCATATGAACGACAACTTCAATTCAGCTGCCTCGGCAGAGAGACATAGCAGAGGGCCCTGTCCCTTTGTTTACATTTCGAGTCAGCAGTCAAAGCGCTTGGTCGCTCCAGCTACATTCGTGTCAGAACAGTTGATGGTCAGGTCATCACACACAAACGCTCGACGCATAGACAAGGCGAATGGAGCTTACAAATCTTAAATCCATTGTCATTGTCCTGTTCTGCTCTCCCCCTTCGTTGCTAAGCTATCAGCATCTTTAGCTGGATGTGGTACCCTCAATGATGTGGAGATAGACTACATGCCAGCCGCCACGCCCCTTTAAAAGCAGGTGCACAAACCAGTTCGCTGTCGAAAAAGGTTCTGTATTGAAAATGGACGGTATTGGAATTACATCAACTTACCAGCGTTTAAATCGTCATCGCTTGCAGGGACAACAGTATGCTCCTTCTCGTCGTACTCCTGCTCGCGTTAAATATTGAAATATTGCATTTTGTGACTCCTCGGAAAAATGATTCTGTTTTCTTTACAGTTAACGACATAATAAATATGGTTGCGAGAAGCGATGTCTGTTATTGTTCAGTTTCGCCATTGCACTTCGCAGTGTTGGTGTTACGTCATGTTCACGGGTTGACAGCAAGGACGAAAATGTGCGCCTGTAGGTGCATTCGTAGCAGTGCTGTTTCAGATATAGCCCAATAAATACTATTCAACATTATGGTGGTCTTAGGTAATTATAGCTATTGCTATAGTGAACATTTTGTTGATTATACTCATTACCAGAATTTGAATATTTTGTCTCAGAATTGTTTCCCAGTTAAGAGTCAGTAAACGCAGTTCAATTCATTATGTGAAATAGCCTAACATAATGTAAGAAACTGTCCTTACATTCAGACAGAATTTATAGCACATTTATTGTAAATAAATATTTAAACTACTTATTACTGTTTTGACATTCAAAATGTCACACGTGTTTGATATAGATGACTGTAATTTGTGTACTTTGTAAAAAAAAATTGAGATCTTCCCTGACATTAAAATGACAATTACACCAAATGCATCACAGGTGTGACCTATTACATTAGAATTTAGTTGTTGTAATTATTTTATAACTTTTCTAGCTTTTTTACACCAGAAACAAATATATATATATCCACTGGACATGTTTTAATGTGAAAAAGTATAACCTATGTAAACTAGTCATCGGCAAACATGTTTTCCCCCATTTTTTTCGTTTCATGGAGAAATGCAGTTAGATATTTTTGTGTTATACAAGGTTGTTTAGAAGTAAAACACACTTATGTGGAATGGCTTGGCCCATTTCCCAAAACGTGCTACCATCAGATTTACAGTCTGCCATGCTACTGACAAACTACTGCAGACAGTCTTGTGCTGAGGATATTCCAAAAATAACACCATGCAAATGTACGTTATTTGATTTTATAAGTCTCCTTATGTGCTAATCAATGGAACTATGAAAATGCTGGTTGTCGAGAGCAAGATACAATCTTTTGCAGACGTTTGGCCAAAAGATGAATTTTACAGCCAGAGAAAAAGCTTTGACATATTGTGCCTATAGAAAATCATCATACCCTGTGCAACATTGGAAGCTGCCTGACTCATCACACTTGGACAGTGAAGTACATTTTCTGTTTGATTTTTTGTTGGTTGTTTCAAAGTATTATCAGAATCTATAGCCTAAATCTTCCTCTCTATAGCCAGTTAATCTGTTGTGGTATTTGTTTTGAACTATAAATTGACTGCCAGGCTCTAGGGGTGTGTCTCGGCAGACATGATCAGGGCGCACTGTTCGTGTGACTTACTTCCGGATTTCGGAGCGGGAGATTTTGTTTTGGAAGCTGATCTAGGCATGGCGTCCTCGTGGGGTTCCACTGCGGCGGAGTTGTAGCAGGAGTTGGCGGAGATAATTGAGCTGGATAGACTGGCACTGGAAAGGAAGACTAGGGGGACTACCATGCTGGTGGCGGGTCGCAACGGCTGTGCCGGGGTTGAGGTCGGCATGGAAGGGAGCTCAGATGAGAGTGTGAGTGTAGCTGGAGTGGCGGTAGGGTTTGAGGAAGCACGGTATGTTAAGAGAAAAAAGAAGCGAGCACAGAAGAAAGAGGGCGGTGAGAGTAGTTCGGGAGAGGGTGAAGGGCCGGCACTTGGTGATGGGGATGTGGGGTATAAGGTGATTGTGGAGTTTTCGGCCCCGACAGGTAAGCTGTTACACCCGGTGTCACTCACTAAGGCAATTAGGGAACAGGTTGGGAAGGTGGAGGATGCTAGGTGTTTGAGTGGTGGGAGGGTTCTTATTGTGGTGGGTAGTGTGGCTCTGAGGGATAAGTTGCTGAAGTTGGAGGTATTAAATGGGGGTAAGGTGAGGTGTATGGTGCCTGGGAGTGCGGTGAAGGTGAGAGGTGTGATCACGGGTGTTCCGGAGGATCTGTCAATGGAGGAGCTAAAAGAAGTGGTGTCAGGGGGTTGTGTTGGACGCGAGACGGATGGGCAGTAGAGCACTGGGGTTAGAGAAGGTGAGTCCCACGGTGTTGTTGGAGTTTGGAGGGCCGTTGCCGAGTAGGATGCACTTATTGTTTCTTAGTTTTTTTGTGAGGGAATATGTGCCGCCGCCGCTGAGGTGTTTTAAGTGTCAGCATATAGGGCATGTGGCGGCGGTGTGTAGAGGGCAGGGTAGGTGTGGTAGGTGTGGGGGTGCGCATGAGTATGGTAAGTGTGGGGTAGGGGACACGGTGAGATGCTGTAATTGTGGTGGGGAGCACAGTGCTGCGTTTGGAGGGTGTGAGGTTCAGAATAGGGCGGCGGAGGCACAGCGTGTAAAGGTGGTGGATAAGGTCACGTATGCGGAAGCAGTGCAGAGAGTAGAGGGACTAGCGGTAGGTGTGCAGGTGGAGAAGGTGTGGGTGGTCACAGTGTGGTGTTGTCTGAGACGTGTAAGCATGATTGTGTGGTGGGTAAGGATTTGTTGGTGGTGGGCAGGGTTGAGTTTTTGGCGTTTCCGTGTAGTGTAGTGAATGTTTGTACTCAGGTTAAGGCAAGGAATGCTAGGATAGATGTTGTGGTGGGTGCTGCTAGGGAGTTTATGGGTATTACTGACGTCACGGGGGAGATGGTTCACGAGCTGATGAAAGGGAAGGGGAAGGGGGAGGGTAGGTAGTGGGGTGGGGGGGTAGTGGGCTGTATTTTAATTTCTAGGGTGGTAGGGTGTGGTGGGTGGTGTTGAATTGGGTGGGCCGTGACCGGCCTCACACTCCGGTACAGTTGGTGGCGGTATATGCACCTATAGTTGGTTGCGATCCGCCAATAACCCAATGAAGAAGAAGAAGGGGTATGTCTCTCCCTGGCTGCTCTCAATTTGCTTGAGTACTTAAGCGTCCCTGTTTTCTGAAGCGGCGTCTAGTCCAGCGGCGTCTTGTCCAGCGGCGTCTTGTCCAGCGGCGTCTTGTCCAGCGGCGTCTTGTCCAGTGGCGTCTTGTCCAGCGGCGTCTTGTCCAGCGTTGTTTTGCAGAGTTAGCACATTACAGTGAACAAGTCTATTGGAAAGAAAAGCATAAATTAGCTTTTCAGAGTCTGACGGTGACATGAAGCATCTAACTTAATGTAAAGTAACAACTCTGTAATTTCCATTGTTCATCGCTGTCCTTGTTTGTCACAAAAGAGAAGAAAAAATCCTGTCTGCATTGTAATGTATCTGATTCCCATCCTCGTCCATCTGACTCATCACAGTTTTTATGGTCATCCTCACTACCGTAAATGCAACCTTTCCAATCTTGTCAGGACAACTCATGTAGAGTATCTGCTTTCTGCTAGTGTCTAGAACTGTCGATCTGCTGTCAACAAGGCTGAATTCATCTCTGCCTATGCTGCCCTCCTGTCTCTTGATATTCTCACCCTGACAGAGATGTGAATTACCCAAGATAATACTGCTACTCCGGCTGCTCTCTCTTCACCTGACTATTCTTTTTCTTATACTCCAAGAGCATCAGGTCAACGAGATGGTAGAACAGGGAAACTCATCTCATCTCATCGAAATGGAGATTCTCCCCTTTTCCTCTCACTTACCCATCCGTCTCGTCCTTTGAATTCCATGCAGTCCATGTAACCTGTCCATCCAAGCTTAACATTGTTGGCCTCTATTGTCCACCGGGTACCCTCTGTGATTTCCTAAATGACCTTGAAATCCTGATTAGTTCATTCCCAGGTGATGGCTCACCACTCCTTCTTATGGGTGACTTCAATCTCCCTGCAACTACATTTGATTAATTTCTCACCACTGCTATCCTCCCACTCCTGTCCTTGTTTGATCTTACCGCTACCCAGATGATGTGTCATTTGACCACTTTTTTGTCTCCTTTTCTCTTTCTCTCTCCTCCACTTCTATACTATCTATCCCTGCCCAGGTCTCACACCACTGTAACATTCATTCTCTCTCCCATAATGCTCTCTTCTCCTCCATGATGTGATCTCTCCTAGCCTTTGACACTGTAAACCATCACATCCTACTTTCCACCCTCTCAGATCTCGGCATCTCTGGTTCGGCACACTCCTGGATTGCATCCTACCTGGCAGGCCGGTTTTACCAGGTGACATGGAGAGGATCTTTGTCTGATGCACTGACACTTTCCACCGGTGTTCATGAAGGCTCTGTTCTAGGCCCTCTCCTATTTTCTCTCTACACCAAACCTCTTGGCTCTGTCATAACCTCACATGGACTCTCCTATCACTGCTATGCTGGTGACACTCAACTATTTCTCTCCTTCCCATCTTCATATATCCAGGCGAAAACCCGCGTCTCTGCATGCCTGGTTGATATCTCTGCATGAATGTCAGCACACCACCTTAAGCTCAACCCTGACAAGACTGAGCAACTCTTCTTCCATGGGAAGGCCTGTCCACTCCAGGACATGTTCATCAATGTTGAGAACTGCACAGTGATGCCATCCCAGAGTGCAAAGATCCTAAACGTGACCCTGGAGGATACCCTCTCATTCTCTGCAAACATCAAGGCTGTGACTCATTCCTGCAAGTTCATGCTCTATAACATTCGCAGAGCATGACCATAGCTCACCCAGGAAGCAGCCTAGATCATCATTCAGGCACTCGTCATCTCACATCTGGATTATTGCAACTCACTCCTGGTAGAACTCCTGGCGTGTGCCACAAAACCGCTACAACTCGTTCAGATTGGAACGGCCCCCCTGGTGTTCAACCTTCCCAAGTTCTCCCACATCACCCCAGTTCTACACACACTCCACTGACTCCCAGTTGGAGCTAGTGGGTCTACAATGTGATGGTGCTCACCTATGGGGCAACAAGAGGAGTTCCTCCCCCAACTTTCAGGCAATGCTCAAAACCTACAACCCTACACAGGCTGTCCGTTCTGCCATCTCTGGGCTCCTGACCATCCCACGCCTTCAGGAAATGTCTGAAGACCTACCTCTTCAATGAGTACTTAAATTAGTTCTATTCCACTTCTGTTGTCTTAAAATGTTTTGTTATCTGCAGTGTTGGGTAAAGTGACTTTTAGGATTACTTTTCAGTTACTTGAGTTACACAAGTTTTGGGAAGTGCCTAATTAAGACAAAATTATTAGTTAAATATAGTTCATTTCTTAACAGTGACCTATAAAACAAATAGAAAGAGTAAAGAAAATATCAATCTTGGTCACCAGTAAGATATGAACTCCAGATCATTTTGACTCAATTAGGGACTTCCCAAAACTTGGGAACTCATCAAGTAACTAAAAAGTAATCCTAAAAGTAACTTTGGGTCATACTTATCTGTATGACCCTTCTCTAGCACAGTTTATGCCTATTCACTGTTTCAAATGTTGAATTCTCTTACTACTAAGTTGTGGTTGATTCACCTAGTTTCTCCTAAATGTATGCACTCACTGTAAGTCACCCTGGATAATCTAACTTTTGCCAGCTGTATTTACACATTATAACCCTCGACATCAAAGTGAAGATAAAATTTACAAAAATCCTGAGGACAATGTTGTAAAAAAAGGCACAAGTTAGGAAAATTGGAGTCTCACATTAGAGTCTCATTTGCACTTTGCAATAAAACACTTGGAAGATTATATGTGGCAAAAAGTTTTTATGTTCTGCTGAGAACAAGATTGAACTTTATGGACTGAAATAGAAGTGTTATGTTTGACCAAATACAGCACACCACCCAAAACACACCATACCTACTGTGAAGCATGGTGGTTATGGAGTTGTATTACTATCTTTATTCAAAAGCGCGTTCTTTTAATTTGAGAGAATTTCTAATTAATATCACATTCAGTTTTTGTAATAATTTCCCTCAAAACCTATTTATTGCCCACTGTTGCTAATCCTTCACGTTTCTTAACAGTGTTCATCTCATCTTCACTGCTTATCCGAGTCGGGTCACGTGACCATAGGTGAGGGTAGGAATGAAGATTGACCAGTAGATTGAGAGGTTTGCCTACTGGCTCAGCTCTATTTTTGTCACAATGTTGCGGTAAAGTGAATGCAATACCACCCCAGCTGCTCCGATTCTCAGGCCAATCTCACGCTCCATTGTCCCCTCACAAACAAGACCTCAAGGTACTTAAACTCCTTCACTTGGTGTAAGGACTCATTCCCTTCCAGAAGTACGCAATCCACCGGTTTCCTGCTGAGAGTCATGGCTTCCGATTTAGCGGTGCTAATCCTCATCCCAGCCGCTTCACACTCGGCTGCGAACCGATCCAGTGAGTGCTGAAGGTCACTGACCAATGATGCCATCAGGACCACGTCATCTGCAAAAAGCAGTGATGAGATCCTCATCTCACCGAACTGCAACCCATCCCCAGCATGACTACGCCTCGATATTCTGTCCATGAATATCACGAACAGGATTGGTGACAGAGCGCAGCCCTGGCGGAGGCCAACCCCCACCAGGAACAAATCCGACCTACTGCCGAGAACCCAGCCACAGCTCTCGCTTTGAGCGTACAGAGATTGGATGGCCCTAAGTAAGCAGAGACCTCCTCGTGGGGTACCCCGTCATACATCTTCTCCAGATCCACAAAACACATGTAGACTGTATGGGCATACTCCCAGGCCCCCTTCAAGATCCTTGCAAGAGAAAAGAGCTGGTCCGTTGTTTCACGGCCAGGATAAAATCTGCATTGTTTTTCTTCAATCTGAGGTTTGACTATCGGCCGAACCCTCCTTTCCAGTACCTTGGAGTAGAATTTCCCAGGGAGGCTGAGAAATGTGATACCCCTATAATTGGCACACAATCTCTGGTCCCCCTTACCAGAGTTAACTGTGTATATTGCTCTATTGTTGAATTACTTTTACTTCTATTGTTATTCAATGATGGTTTGCATCGCGAAGAAGTTCATATCCAAGCATTTTAATATAATAGAAACATGTTGTATTTGGCACAAATAACAATTAAACATATATTGGTTAATTTTGGTGGGAATTGACAGTTACTGCAGCTGCTTCTCTTCAAATGAACCATGCAGTCTATGCCTGTTTAGTGAGGTACCAAACCCTAATCACTGTTTGACAGAAATTTGATCAAAGGTTGATTACAACACCTACCAACTTTGCCAAGATCTACAGTACTGTGCAAATCTTCAACATCTGTGAAAAAGTATATAAACAGAAGATGCTTTCAAAAATGTATCAATAAAGTTTTTAAATATATACTCTAAAGAGCAGAAAAAAAGTCATGTCAAACCCTCACGTTGTAGTTTGATTGTTAATTCGATTTGGTAATACATACTGTACGTCGCTATTTTCTACTATTACACTAATGCAGATTACAAAAACTGAATCATGACAACTAGATATGAGTCAAACAATATCTAGGGTGCCTTAGGCTTTTGCATAGTACTGTACATATGCAGTGGAAAAATATATCCAATATTTGAGACCTCTATCACCAATTGATCCTGTAGGCTGAATGTTGTGAACTTACCGTGTCAATACACGCTATGAAAGTGCAGCTGCTATTCATTTTCACAGCGCCTGAAAGCTGAAGTTATACATAATGGCCCTAAGGGGTTTGCAGCATACTGGCAGTGACCAGAGTGTATGCAGAGGGTGGTGCAAATTAACTTCATGTCACCATGGATGGATGGACAGATGTCAGACAGGGTTGGCTTTTCATGAATAGAGCTCTTGCAAGTCCCTAAGTGGGTTGGGTAAACAATAGCTCAATCATGGTTGTTTTAAAGAAAATAAACATAATATCTTGAGATGATTGTACTGTCGGTGTCGGCTAAGTTTCCTGGTCAGTGAGATTTGTATCAGAGTTGTTACAATGAAGCCATAATCACAAATTGGATATGAAAACATTGGAGGGAAATGTGAGAAAACAGAGTGGCCACACTCCCATTGGACTCCATTGTACGCATTTGCCGCCCACTTCCGGGGTATGCAGTCTCAAATAGTTCCAAAAATTCATTCTGCGGCATTGGACACCATTCATTTCCATTGCTGGACATCGAGTAACTTCTGAGGTAAGTTGATTAAATAGCTACCTCTTTTGAAATCTATATTTTATTAGAGGGCCTTTAAGATGCATATATTGATCTTTATTTGTATGTGCACAGTTTAATTATATATATATTTATCTTGCGAGACGACCGATTACCTGCTACTTTGTTAGCTCGACTCGCCTGCTGTGAAGGTAGCTCCAAGGGTAAATTGTTTAAATAGCAACCTCTTTTGAATTGTCAACTCTCTATATTATTTAAGAGGCCCTTCATGATGAATATCCTTATATTTATTTGTATGTGCACAGCGTAATTATTTATTTTTATTTAGTTATTTATTGATGTTTGATTACTAGGATCATTAAGGTTGATTAAAAACGGGGTTAATTTAGGTTTTATCTGCTGAACCTGATGTTGTTAGCTAGTCAGCTGAGTACTGTGTGTAGAAATAAGGTTGTGTTTGTTTAATTATACCCTTGAAATGGCTATTGGATTACATGTATGAATACAAATTATTCCACACAAAAAATATCATAAGCCATAATAAGCTTTAAAATGTTTATTGCACAGACACTAGTGTGACTAATATCTTCCGCAAATTTCACATTTGTGTGGATCATGAGACACTGGCCAAAATGTAAGTTGTCCACCCCTTCCCTAACTTGGCAGCAATTTGGCCATGTGTGGGGAAACACATTGACCTCGAAGTTATTCAAGGGCTTGTCTGCTTATTTTCACTCTGCTGCAGGTGGCGGCTGCTGGTGGCGATGGCTGCTTGAGCTGGCTGGTGCTGGCAAAGGATGGTGGTGGCAACGTCTAATAATTTATTCATCTAAGCGTAATGAGTTGTTATTCTTTAAAATATTTTATAATTTATGTATGGCTTAGACTTAAAATTATCATGGTTGTGTGGTCAACTCATGCCTCATCAGAAGAAGTAGACTGGACACTAAATGCTGAATGGACTGTTGCTACTCTTCTTTCTCAATGGCTCTCTGACCACAGGTAAGTGAATCGGAATTACATGCAAAATCAAGGAAAATCCAATAGTCCAGTTGCGCAGAAAAGAAACAGATGTAGTACGGTAAAATTTAAGGTTAAGCCAAATGAATAGTAAACACAATGTCGGCATGGCACCGTAAACAATTCTGTAACACACAGTGCAAAACACTACACATATTGTGCATGTGTTACACACTTTGGCCAATGATGAAACACTCTGCAGTCAGCACGTTGATTTAATAGTTAAAACAAACACGATATTAGCAACACTCCCGCACACATAATAAAACACTTAACTTGTAACTAAACACCAATCAGTCACTATATATAATTCAGGTATGAGCACCTGTCGTGAGACAAATATGGAGGCTGAAGTACCAAGGGGAAGGAGAAGATGAGGTAGAGACGGGAAGAGGGAGAGGAGAACGAGGAAGAGACGGGGAGGGAAGAGGGAGAGGATATAGAGGAAGAGACTCTGGAAAAACCAGACATAGGGACTAAAACATCATCGGCAAAAGGGCCATCGAGAATGTCGCCGGGCAGTGCGGGGGGAATATCACCATTGTGCAGCCATTAGTGGTCAGGGGGTCCTCCATCACCATGCCACCCTGGGTCCCTACAACATTGCACACATACTGACATTTCTGCATGCACTACATGCCACGGTCACATAGGACCAACCAGGGCAGCCCATGTTCGTTGTCATCTGGGATAATGTCAGTTTCCACCGGGCTGCTCTGGTCCGGGACTGGTTCGCCAACCACAACCAATTCACAGTGCTGAACTTGCCCCTTTATTCCCCGTTCCTTAACCCAATTGAGGAATTATTTTCAGCATGGCGGTGGAAGGTCTATGACCGCCTACCACATGCACGGAGACATCGAGTTGGGGTCGATCCACGGGTGGATACGCCAAGCCCGGCGATATTTTCCACGTTGCCTTGCAAGGGAGAACATTGCCTGTGATGTGGACGAGGTGATGTGGCCCGACCCCAATCAATGGCGTGATCCCTGAGTTCTAATGGGAATTGTGTACAATGTATCACTGAGGCTTGGTTGCGGGAATAAAAACGGTTTAAAAACTACAAATGACAGAAGAGTCTTGAGTAAAGTTGACCAGTGTGTTGTGTCTGTTTGACTGTTCATTGTTCAGATGCATGTGTGTTTCCTATCAATCTGAAGAGGGCCTTTTGAAGTCAGAGTGTTAAGTTTTGATTGCAGAATGGCAGTTGTGACATGGCAGTTAGATGTTAATCTCCAAGTGTTGTGTAAAGAATTCTTGTGTGTTGAGTTTTGACACGATGAGCCAAATGTTGCATTTTGTGTGTCAGCAATTGGAAAAAACTGTAATAGAATGGATAAATGTATTGATAGAACATAATTGGTTTCGGTCAAATCACCTTTTGAATGGGAGTAATAGGGGCACTAATATGATAGTTTAAAATATAGCGATTTTAATACTAAGAAGGCTTGACACAACATGAATCATTGCTCGAAGTATCACCAGGGGCTGTACACATAAACTTGAGCATTGAGAACATTGTTTGTGTACACAGAATTTAATAAAAATAAAGGTTTTGTACAACTCACCTTAGCAGTTTGTATTTCTGGTGGCTCCCATTTTGCCGAGTTACAATTAAGGCGAATGATTTACCATTTACACAAGAATGAAGCAAGGAAATATAAATATTTTATTAACACTTCATTACGTTTACAAATAAAAGCACATTAACGGTACATATTCACCTTTTTTACGTTAATAGAATAACATTGAAATAGGTGGACTCTTCAGACATAGAGTACTCCTACTTGAAAACATGACAGTAACATCTCTCTCCGTTACAGCACTAGACATAGAAAGCTTAGAATAAAACTTTCTCTTCGCTAAAGTTTGCCAACTCCCACTGACATCAAGGTATTAAAATAAAAAGGCGCAGTATGCAATTTTGGTCACTTGTTGTAAAAATATCACTATTGAGCTGAAAAGGCTCCCCAAACATTGTGTACTATGCAATTTATTTGTGCTCTATTCCATGACTTGTGCCCCATGTCATCAAAACCACCTGATTTAAACTAGGATTTTCATGGCAAAGTAAGGTGTGTTGGTGATTCTACTTAAAGTGTTTATGCACATATAAACAACATATTACAAGTTCAAAACATTATTTTGTTAATTATAAAAGACTGCATCTTTATGCACAATGCTGAGCTAATAAGCACAGAAATTTCAAGTTAGGAGCCACCTCTAGCTAGCTACTTGCTGAATGGTTTCAATTACTCTGGCATGCTATCAGATACAAAGAATAGGTTGTGTCCTGAGTAGTGGAGAATGATACTACTATTGCACAATTAAGAAATGTTCTATTTTCTGAAGTCCATCTGATACTTGGAAACAGCTTGGTAATCAGATATGCAGTGTTTTCTCCATCATTCCAAAAAAGGTGTAACTTCTGTCCATTAATACAACTAATGGGTACTTCAGTTAGGTCTCTTCAAGTATCTTCCGGAGGTTTCTCTGAATCTGGTTTGGTAGAAATATTAAAAAGACTCATTAAAATGTGGTTTTAGATTAGTAAACATACCTCAAAAAATAGCATGTGTGCAAAGAATAAACCCACATTGGCCTCTGAATGTCTAATAACATTGTAGTACTGGTCGTGTGCGTAACAATTGGAGAACAGTAGATACAAAATATTTTATTGGGAAAACAGCTATTATCAGGGTTGTCATCCAATATATGACAAATTGTGCTGTAAAAAAAATTACAATATGTTATTTTTGGTCACAGAACATTTTAACAGGTGGGAGTACAATTATTAGTCAAAAAGCATTACTTTTTTCTGATGTCAATTGGTTAAAATGTCAAATTCCAAGTTTGAACTTGAACAACAAATGTGTTGTGAATTGGCTTATTTCATAAAAACGAAAAACACAATAATAATAATAAATATTATATCATACCATACATAGAAAAACCTTTTTTTTTTACATAGAATTTGCTTTTCCAATGTGTCCTTACATCTAAGCACTGTAGTGGAGCCTCCAATTTAACAAAATCATAACATCAAAAATATTCACAATATTTAGTGCAACCACTTAAATCTATTAAATAGGTGTTCTTCTTTAACCTTAACCTCAGTAGCCTAACTTATGTGTAAGTTAACCACCCAATTACCAGCTGACTTTCCATTTCCTGCCTAATCCATTAGCCGTATTGCTAAACTACCTGCTACCCACATATGCTATTTTTATTCACTTGACCAGTTTTCCTGAATCCAGTTGTACCTATGGCTGTGACTCATTGCAAAAACATTTTAAGTGTTAGGGAAAGTTGACGATACAGCCAGCTTTCCTCATAGTATGTGCAAAGTCATTATGCCTTTTTCACTCTGTTCTTCCAATCAGCAATTTAGCTCAGTTATCATTGTGTAGTCTGCAGCCATAAAACAATACAATACATTATTGTTTAAAGAGTAACTCATGAAAGAAAAGCATTTCTTTCCATTTAAAACGTGATGGTTTGGCCATAGTTTAGGTTGAAACATGTATTCTGGTCCTCATTTTGATAGTTCATTGTGGGTGTTTTAGGACAAAATCAAAAATTTGCAGCCTCTATTTTTTAAAAACTGCCATTGCAATCGTAACTTGTTAACTTGTTATAATGTTTGCTGTAGCGATCAGAAGAACTCCTCAAATTCATTCTGTTAAGTCACAAACGTTGCGTTTGATTGTAAGGAGTCACTCTCCAACTTTTCGCAGTGTCATCAGAGCAAGTTGGACACTGATAAGAGATTTCAGCCACAGGGCGTGTTCCTGTATTTCAGTTGAAACACTTCTAACACAAAAAAATTAAATAAGTTTTTCGTTTGGGGGCGGGATTTACCTTCTCTTTTTTTAATATGAAGGGATGTGGCAAAACTGAATTTG
Organism: Umbra pygmaea; assembly: GCA_016801145.1. Taxonomy (NCBI): domain Eukaryota; kingdom Metazoa; phylum Chordata; class Actinopteri; order Esociformes; family Umbridae; genus Umbra; species Umbra pygmaea. The sequence continues at coordinate 27,399 of JACXGM010003426.1, forward strand.
AGAGCGAGTTACTCTCGAATACATTTATGTATTTTTTTTTTAAATGTTGTGTGTTGGGATGGGATGTTAGATATCAGGTGCACCGGTGCAGGGCTCCAGAAAATGGACACATGCAGGACAGTGATCATAAAGCATTTCCATAAAAGCTAAAACAATGACAGAGCACTTGATTGTGCACGAAATAGTGGTGTAAACAATCATTTTACATACAAAACAAATATTCCATTCCACCTTGTCTAGAATAAACACAATTTTTTCCAAAATGTACTTTACTTGCCTAACAAAGTTGGATAAAAATATGGTTGCTGTCCAATGTCCTAATGAGGAGATGTTATGTTGGTGACTGAGCTGATTGCATGGAATGTTTGATCAGATACATGGAGGTGACAAGTACACAAGATAAACATCCAAATATGACACAGTCGTTGTTCTAAATAAGCCAAGTCAAAGTAAGTAGCTATTAGCTACTCCCAAACATTGAACTTAAATGAGGCATATTAAAGAATATTTACAAAACAGCAAACCACAAGCTAATGGTAACAAACCTTTTCCAGCTTGAAGAGGTTTGTAGATAGCTCCCCATAGAGTTCTGCAGTGAAGGTGGCCTGTGATCTGTGGTGAACAACATTTCTGAAACAAAATATACTCAGAATTAGCTGTCAGGTGAATTATGCATCCGGGTAAATTCTGTTTCAGCTTGGGCAGGTTAAATATATACTTTCAATGTTCTCAATGTATTTCTAACATTTAGTTGTATTATGAATGACTGCCATCTTAACCACACATGGAAAGGCCGCAAAATTGGGTGGATAGCCTACAGAAATTCAGCTTTAAAGAGTCATTCCAGTGCAATATCTGGATGTTTTTTTTTCTAAAAACAATTTAGACATTGCAAGTGGTTAGTAGCAGCTCTTACTCATTTCGTGCATATTCCCCCACTGGACCCAATGAGTTCAGCTTCTTCTCAAGGGCTACAATCTTGAAAGCCATGTAACATGAGGACAGGACTAGGACACTTACTCTGCAACGACAATACACGCAACTTTAGCACACGGTGAGTGTTTAAAAAACAGGATATTTGCTTAACCATTATTTAACCAGGCAAGTTGACTAAGCACCAATTGCTATTTGCAGAAACACCCTGGGAGCATTGAGCGGTTATTGGTCCTTAACAGACAGAATGACAAAGCGTTCCCATTGGCAGTTGGGGATTGAACCTGAGGTCTTACGGGTTCAAATTCCCTAACAATTAGACCACATTACAGCCATCTTAGCTTTCGACAAAAGTATTTCCTATTTTACCCGTTGTTGAATCATCTCCCACAAAACTAAAACACACTTACAGAAATATAATCTCCCAGCCAACTTACAGTGTCCTCTATTGGTATAACTTGCACAGCAGAAATAGCAATTTTGACTTTACTGTCTCTATACTAATAAAGGGCACTGTACCGGCAATAGAGACCTAGACCAAAAACACAGTTCACTAATAATTAAAAGTTACTCACAGGAACAAATAGATGAGTAGAAGGGTGTTTAACGACCCCGCCTGCAGTGATTTCACTTTGTGAACAACCCCTTGGACAGGCTTGGTGGGTCCTACAGATGAAAAAACAATAGTGTACAGCCATTTGCATTAGACGACCCCCCCAAATGGACTAAAATCCACTCAAGAACTCTTTATCAACACTGGCAGACCTGCATCTTCAAGATCGTATACTTATGTTATCGGCCTAATCTTTAGATTCCATTCCCTTTATAATAAGAATGCAAAATTATAAACGGTTTTATTGTTTCAATTGTGTCTGCTCCAGATTTCAATTTGGGGCCGTATTCTTAAAAAATCTAAAACAAAAGCCAAAATTCTTTAATCTCAGCACCGTAGACAAGTAAATTTTTATAGCACATTTAAACACAGCTTGCACTGACCTAAGTGCAGTACATAAAGCGTTAGCCACAAAATAATAAAATAAATATCGATACACTTACAAATCAGTGATTTAAAATAAAAAGACATCAAGAGAAAAAAAACAGCCATACTGTAAAAGGGTAGGACAATTAACGCACAGGGAATGCCAAGGGACAAGGATATGCAAATGCCTGTTTACAATTTGAATGGAACAATTTGAAGTTTCTGGAAATGTTAAACTGCTGTAGTAAAAGGTAACACTTTCCCTGTACATGGAGACCTATCTTGAAAAGGCTAAAGGCCTCATACCTGCATGGTGGCTGGCTGCATGCTTTTGGTTTGGCATCTGGAGGTGGATGTCTGCGAGAACCGCCACCTCTCCATTCTTCACTCCACTGAGAAACGAGTCTGGGATCCTGGGGAACTCTGCCAAAACAAACAGAGAATGCTCTCAGAACACTGTAGGCCAACACTGTGTAAGTGTTAACATTACATACATCACCTCTTTTCAACATGCTTAACATTGTCACACAATTGCAATTCCTTTCACCAAGAGAATAGTTTGAATAAATAAAAAACTGCCATCACCAGGAGAACCCACCGGTCATTTGTTCATATTCTGGGGTCTGGGAACCGGAGCTGCTACTCTCCAGCATGTCCTGTCTCCTCTGGAGCACCACTCCATCCAGGTCTGAGAAGACTCCGGAGAAATCCTACACGAACACACACAATATACAGGCATTAGCCCTAACCTTAAATTCTATTTTATCTTGTTTTTAGTTTTTTGTACCCTTTACTGTTTCTTATTATTGCAACTCCATTGCTAAGCCATGGCACAAGAATTTCACTGTACATGCAAATACATCTGCTTCTCCTGTACATGTGACAATAAATGAAACTTGAATATCTCATTGAAGTTCTAATTATTTACTGGGTACCAGAGGTGGGACCAAGTCATTGTTTTCAAGTCACATTTGGCTGCAACAATATCACTTTATTGTTGCTAATTTCACTGGTACTTGTGACTAGTGACAATAAAGGCTACTACTACTGTTCATATTGCCTTCAAAATAATGGTCTGCAGTGTTTAGTTTTAGTTTGTATTATGTAAGCTACATTTTAAAAGGTAAAATCTATGTGGGTTAAATGATAAATGAGGAACATTTTCTATTTCAATAATACTTTACATAGGTTAAACAATATTATAAGGTGGAGAACACTGAGAAATGGTTAGAGCTTCAATTAATGTAGAAAACACTTTTGTGGAAACCTCACCACTGTCACTGATGAGCCTGCATGACGTGAACGAAAGTATTAATTCGACAATCAATCCAATTCGTGGGCTATCTGGATGCCACAAAAGCGTTTTTCCACAAAAAGTATCTCTTGTACATTACATTGGTTGGATTTATTACACAATCCCTCTCCAAATATAATGAGCACAAGCAAAGTAACAACAATAACATCAAAATAGGATTTTTTTATATTATATAATGTTCTCTACATTGACTTAAGCTCTAACCACTTCTCAGTGTGCTCCACCTTATAATATTCTTTAACCTATGTAAAATATTATTGAAATAGAAAATGTTCCTCATTTATAATTTCCCCCACATAAATTTTACCTTTGAATATGTAACTTAAATAATACAAACTAAAACTATAGACAATCTGCAGACCTTTATTTTGAAGGCCACATGAAAATATAGTCTTGTTGTTGCAGCCAAATGTGACTTGAAAACAATGACTTGGTCCCAACTCTGCTGGGTACATTAAAACCATAACAAGACACAAAGTCATAAAAAAGCCTACAGTGTGAGTACTGACCAAAGGAAGTGACGAAGGGCATTCCGCTCTGAAGCTGCTCTCAGCTGAGGAAGTCATGGGGCTGCAGCCTGGATGAACCCCCTACAATAGTGTTCAGTAAGTTAGACTTAATAAGTGCACAATGCTAATTCTACAGCATAAAGTTATATTAAGTCTAAAATGCTCATGTTGTCTGAAAGGTAGTTTTAGTACATTTTAAACCAAACTGTGACATAAGGATTGTGAAATAATTGAAAGAAGACAAGAAAGATCAACTTACATCCAGATGAATGCAGATGGATTTTAGGAGTTTATAGGTTGTATCTCGAGATAGGAATGAGGCAAATACATGCTGGAAAAAAATTAACATTCTCATGACGAGTTGTACAAAAAACCCCAGTGAGAACCTAGCTCTTTAACCTGGCCAATGAGCAGTAGTTTTGTTTGGCTACATACACAGAAAATGTGCCTTTTAACTTAGCAAATGTATACTATAAAGGAAAATACCCATATCATAAGTAATTGTAATTTTAATCAGAGGAAACACTGGCAAGTTAGTATTTAGGGTCCCAAAGCTGTATTCTTGACCGAAATCTTTACAGTTATATAAGGAACCAACTTTGTGACCATAAATACTGATTTTTTCCTTCAAAGGGGAACAACAATAAATATCTATAATTTGTAAATGTTTCTAATTCGCTCAAAGTAAATGTTAGACTCTCTCATCAAGCAGGTCTCTCGCTCAGGGAAAGCATGGTTGAGCTAGCGCTAGTGCTAACATCTGTATGTTATATGGCTATGTCCACAATAATGCGTATTTGTGTAAAAAACTAAATGTTCATTCACAAAAACCCAAAAATTGGGAAGCCCAATTGCTTTTGGTTCAGAAGATATACATTTTGTATGAGAAATGTCAGTTTCGTGGTTAACTTTTCTGACATTTCTGCCAATGTGGAGTAAAAGCCAACTCGCATGCTTCTTCCTGGCCACAGTGCTGGTGAGCGTTCAAGTTGTCAAAAGATGCAGACTTGTTCTAAATTTATACTAGTTTTTAAACACAACATACAATTGCTCTATCAATGCCAAATTCTTAATCTGATATTATCCCATGATTTGGAATACATTATTAAGGGAGCAAAGTTTGAAAAAAGAAGTCTGCATTTATTGACATTTTGAAGGCACCCTCTCACCAAAAGTCAACCAGGATGAAGCACACAAGCCGGTATTTCCTCCTCATTGGCAGAAATGTCTGAAAAAGATAAGTTTAAAACCACGCAACTATTATGAAACATTTAGGCCTATATGTTTTGTACCAAAAGCAAATGGGGCTTCCCGGGTTTTTTTCACTTTGTGGAAAAACATTTGATTTTCACACAAATACTCTACTTTTTTAAATGTCATAAATGTATAAATCAAGTTAAAATTTCCAGTATTTGTCACATTTACAGGAGAAGCAGATATAATTGCATGTACAGTGAAAATATTGTGCCACAGCTCAGCAATGTAGTAATAATAGTAAAAACAAAATAATAAAAATGTAAACAATAAGATATAAAGAGTATCATGGGTACTTTTGTGGACAGAGCCATATAACCTTTTGACGTAGCATGTTTGCTTTCTCTACTCTTTTCTCCCTGAGAGCGTTGCCTGATGTGAGACAGTCAAATAATTACGCCAAGCAATTTGGGTACATAGACAAATTATAGATATTCATCATTGTTCCCCTTTATGAGTATGTGGTCTTACCCGCTCATTTGTGGTCGTAATAACGAGTGCGTTTGGCACCAAAATGGCAGTTTTGGTCTTCTTGATATAAGTAACAGAATGTACAGGAATTGCAATCTGTAAAAACAAAAAGGAAAGCACTTTAATTCGATGATTTAATCTAAAAAAAAGGCAAAACATTATTTTTAGAAAAAAACAGGCAAAACAGCAACAAGAACAAGAAAAAGTATTAAAAACCTTTCTAGCGTATTTGTTGTTACTGACAATTCTTATAAACATTAGACCACATTTTACATGCAAACTGATTAAATATCAGAATGATTATGGCAGCAGGTGTATTTCACAAAAATAATGTAAAAGCCTTCTTATGAACTTATTTTATGTAATAACTGAAAAACAGGCATACAGTGATTAAAAGAACTCTGATCAATCTTGAAAATGATTTAAACACATGAACAGCTAAATCAGAGTTGCAGCAGGTTATTTGATAAACACATACCAACATCACACCAGCTCCTTCATCTGCACACTATATTTGTTTAGAAAATTTATATTTATTGGTTTCACAAACAAACTTTATGGGTCCATACTGCCAAACATCATTAAAAGGCTGATTATTCCATTGAATCATCAGCCCATCACCCAAGGTGTTGTGTTGCCTAGTTGATGTCCAAAAGCACAGACTCAAATTCACAATTAAGTACACTGGAAAAAAGTCCTATTGCTTTTTCTCTCCTGCTCTGAGAAAAGAGTTTCTCATTAGCCAATTATGAGATTTGTGATACATATTTAATCAACCTTAAATAAAAGCACAGAGTTCACACTGATTGAACTCACAATTCAGGGTATATGAGAACTTAAATCCGGTTCACCTTGCTCTCTGAATCATCTATTGTATTCATACACCCACAGAGGTGTGCCTGTCTGAACTTGGAATTTAAGATTCACTTTTGATATGAAGTTCCTTGGCTGTATGCAATCATGTAAACGATGCTCACTATACATTTGAGACCATCACTCTTTTGTGAGATAGCCTGAACAACCCCATTTGTCTGTGAATGTTTAAATGATAAGCAAAATGCTGACGGGCTGTAAGCCATGGTAGATTTAAGGAATAAGGCACGGCCAATAAAACACGGATAAGACCTGTTCTTAGGCACAATGCATTGCAGAGTGCCTCTGGACACAGCGGTTAGCCATGGTATACTGCCAATATATCTCAACCCTATGATGCCTTATTGCTCTTATAAATTGGTTTCCATTACAATTAGGTCAGTATAAATGGATGTGATGTGATGTCATACTCATCATATACAGTCTCATACCACAGCTATCAGCATTCAGGATTCATACCACTCAGTTTCTAAAATAATATAACCATATGTATCACATTACAGAACTTATTTACTGCTCAAATTGTGCTGGTAGCTGGGGATTGCAGTAAATTCCTAATATACCACTGAAGTACTCTACAAGTACTTGTTGTGGCATAACTAAGTTGATGTATATACCCCCTCCCATGCATTACAGCTTATTGTACTCTACCTTAGTATCTCTGCCGAAGACTTTGGAATGAAAACAGATCCAGTTATCTGAAACAAACATCTTTCCCTGATACAGCATGTCTTTCTGTAGTGCACAAGTGTAACCTGAAGAGACAAAGCAAAGAATGTAAGGCAAAACCTATTCAGCAGACACAAAGCACATGTCTAAAAAAAGACAATCCAACTATTACGCACACATTTCAAATAGAAATATTGGGATTTAAACTGGAAAAATAGTCACCATATCCATTATAACTTTATTGATTAATGTTTTATAATAATTTAGTTGATTGCTGCACCACTTACTTTGTTTCAGTAGCTCATCCTTGCTGATTTCTTTGAATATTTTATGGAACTGGGCATTTGTTTTAGATATCTGCAAGAGGGAAAAAACACAGAAATGTTGATAATCTATCATATACCATAGTGTTTTACAGGGTAAAATGAACACTTATTTTATTTCATAAACTACTGACAGCATTTCTTCCAAATTCCAAATAAAACTATTGTCATTCAGAGCATTTATTTGCAGAAAATGAAAACTGGTCAAAATAATAAAAGAAAGCAATGTTGTCAGACTTTGAATAAGGCAAAAAAATAATTATATATACATATAAAAATATTTATGTATTAACTTAGGAAGAGTTCAGAAATCAGAATTTTGGTGGTGTAATAATAATTGTGTAATAATAATAATAATAATATTGGCTTTCATGTGTCTTGGCATGCTCTTTACCACTCTTTCACATTGATGTTGGGTGACTTTATGCCACTCCTGGTGCAAAAATTCAAGCAGCTCCGTTTTGTTTGATGGCTAGTGACCATCCATCTTCCTCTTGATCACATTCCAGGCATTTTCAATGGGATTGATTTAAGAAAAATTTGCAGTGGTCTCTTAATTTTTTCTAAAGTTGTTTATATTACTTTCTTTACATCCCAAAACCTAGGGTAACCTTTGAAATCACAACACATATTGTGGTGCTTGAGCAAATGGGCAAATATTGGCATCTATCCGGTGTTGTCGGCAAACCTAACTTAAAAGTGTAATCTCTCTTAATCAATAATTATTGAATAATAATTCAAATTAATTCTTCCCCTAGGATATGATTAAAAGTCAGCTAATAAGAAACTTGCTAATTCTAATCAAAAAACATTGAAACATTGTGATTTAATTTGATCAACATGAACACACCTGGCTGAACTGGGATTTCTTTCTTCTTTCAAACTTGATTTCACCATCACTTGGAGTTTGCATTGGAGAAAGTTGTTCCACGGCTTTAAATCTGAAAAAGGAGACATAATTAACACACATATTAGAATGTTCCGCTTATTCTTTCTTTAATTGACAAAGCATAACGGTTACATTATTTTTCCAAGGAGATTATCTTCTGCCAAAAATGTAAATACTATGATAAAACTATGGAAATCATTTGCTTCCAATTTTTGAAGTTGTGCCAGTGTGGTGTAGCAGTCTTAAAGTCTTACTCGGTCCAAACATGAACTCTGGCAACGTGGAATCGAGACTCATCTCCCTAGCTTCTGCTTCCTAACATCCTATCAATAAATATAATAGAAATCTTTTTTTAAGTCTCTACATTTTTTGTTTAAACTTTCCAAGTTGCATTCAGGGTGTGTAAGCAAATTACCCACAATGCACAGTGTGGCCAACTGACAATTGTGTAACAAAACCAATGCACGCAAAACAGGTCCCAGTGAAGTTTGCCAACTCCACATAATTATCTGTTTGAAAGCAGGGAGATTGTGACAAACCTGTAAACTGCCTGAGGAGTAATGTTTATTATGATGGGTAGTGTGTACTTACCCATGACAAAGGAATATATACTTTGTCATGACGATGTAGCCAGATAGATGTTCTCTAGACAAACATGCCCGTAAATCAACTTCTTATTTGGTGATCTAGAATGCTTAGTATAAACATATACTAACAATTGATTTTAACTGGCAAAGAAAATATCACAATATGCTGTATTCAGTGTTTTCCTCAATCCCTATAATTTATAACATTTCTACTCTGTTTATTAAGTCCACTTAATTTACTATGTCTATATATATCTGTTTATTAAGTCCACTTAATTTACTATGTCTATATATATCTGTTTATTAAGTCCACTTAATTTACTATGTCTATATATATATCTGTTTATTAAGTCCACTTAATTTACTATGTCTATATATCTGTTTATTAAGTCCACTTAATTTACTATGTCAATATATCTGTTTATTAAGTCCACTTAATTTACTATGTCTATATATCTGTTTATTAAGTCCACTTAATTTACTATGTCAATATATCTGTTTATTAACTCCACTAAATTTACTATGTCTATATATCTGTTTATTAAGTCCACTTAATTTACTATGTCTACATATCTGTTTATTAACTCCACTTAATTTACTATGTCTATATATCTGTTTATTAACTCCACTTAATTTACTATGTCTATATATCTGTTTATTAACTCCACTTAATTTACTATGTCTATATATCTGCACCTTCAGAGAATTATTCCCTTGTCCTTCTTGATTACATTTGACTAATTTACATGATCTTATCTAGACCAATTTAAATACATTATTGTTCAACTTTCCATGCAGGGAAATGGTTCATTCCATGCTGTTGGGCTTTGGAATTTCATATTTACCCAGACAGAATAAAAAGCCCCACATTTACCCTCCAACTCCACTTTCAGCAGCATCAAGAGGCCCGAACAGGAGCAACCCTTTTCGGCTTAGTTTGATCAAGTTTGCCAGTGCTGGGCTAAAACACAATTGTTAATGATGTATGATGGGTATGTTATCTATTGTCTCACCTCATGAGTGGTGGTTTCTTTTTGCTCTCTGAAATGTCTGACTCAGTATCCACTGCCAGTTGAGTGTCTCCAGCAGACCTCCCACTGGCACTCCTCCTTGGCCTGTCCTCACCTCCATTCTCCACCTCAGACCTGGACACAGTATTGAGTCAAACATGACAGTGTGGCTAATCGTAGGTTGTTTCCCTGTGCAGACCAGTAGAGATATTCAAAGTTCAGCTACCTAGAAACAGGATTTAAATGAGTGCAGGTTCTGTATTTTTCTTGGTGAGCACGAACACTGATGTACTCTATTCACTAAGGTATGCAGAAGAGCAGCTCTGAACACATAACACATTGAATCTTGAAGCAGATTGGCTACAGCAGCAGAAGACCACACTGGGTGCCAGTCCTGTCAGCGAAGAATAGGATAATGAGGCAACAATTTTCACAGGCCCACCAAAATTAGACAAGACTGGAAAAACATTGCCTGGTTTGATGAGTCTTGATTTCTGCTGCGACGTTCGGATGGTAGTGTCAGAACTTGGCATAAACAAGTACTTATTACCAATTGAGCATCGTTTGAATGCCAGATCCTACCTGAGTATTGTTGCTGACCGTGCCCATTCTTTTATGTGAACCAATCTTGGCTACTTCCAGCAGGATACTGTGCCATTTCACAAAGCTCACATCTTAAAACAGGTTTTTGAACATGGGTTCACTGTTCTCAAATGGCCTCCACAGTCACCTGATCTCAATCCAATCAAGCACCTTTGGGACGCGGTGGAATGGGAGATTGACATCATGAATATGCATCCAACAAATATGCAGCAACTGCCTAATGCAATAATGTCAATATGGATTAAAAACTGAGCAATTTTTGTAGCACATGTTAAAGTCAGAAAGGCCATAAACCTACAGTACATTTCACATTAGAACATTATTTTGCATCAATGTCACTATTTTAACTGTTCTTGATTATGGCCATAACATTATGACCACATGCCTATTATTGTGTATGCCTCCCTTTTGCCACCAAAACAGCAGCCTCATATGCAAAAAACTGCAATGCCCTTTTTGTACTGACACCTATCAGAACCAGCATTAACTTTCAGCAATTTGAGCTACAGTAGCTACGGTAGCTCGTCTGTTGTTTTTGCCCACATGGGCCGGCCCCAGGTGCATCATTGAGCCGTGGCCTCCCATGACCCTGTTGCTGGTTCACCGCCTTTCCTTCCATGGACCACTTTTGATAGGTACTGACCACTGCAGAGTCAGACCAGGAACACCCCACAAGAGCTGCAGTTTTGGAGATGCTCTAACCCAGTCATCTAGCCATCACAATTTGGCCCTTGTCAAAGTTGCTCAAAGCCTTACTTACACTTGCCCATTTGTAGCTTCTTTATTTTGTCCTCAAAGTTGATGTGTTAGAAGCAGGAAATATCCCAGCAAACATAGAGCTGGCGGACCACCGGCGCTTACAGCTGACGGTCCGCTAGCTTTTTGCTCATCGTTTAACGGGCGGTCCGCCAGCGGGAGTGTTGGCAAATGAGCGGTCTTCCGGCGGGTGAGCAGAGTTTTAGACAGAGGTCCTCTGGGAATCCTACGCACTCATACTGTTGTTCCAGTTAGTCCATTGGCTGCGTATACGGACTATATCCTAGTCTAGTCTTATGTTCTAGGTATCTAATAAAAATATTTTAAACTATATACAAATTTGGTTACAACAACATTCAAATACAATACAAACACAGTTACGTTTATTTAAAAAATTCAAAACTGAATTCAGTTCTAAAATATATATTAAAGAAAAAAGCTTGTCTTTTTTTACTTTAGACTGTTTTTCAAGGTCTAAAACGGTGTTCACCTGCTGGTGGACCTCTTGGCCGACAGTGGACCGCTGGTTAAACGATGAGCAAACCGCCTGGCGGACCACCAGCTCTGCCTCTGCTGGTCCGCCTGTGTCCCGCCAGCTCTATGCTAGCTGGGATAGAACATACTCTACCATACATTTGTATTCGTGTTTTACATATTTTACTTACTATTATAGCTGGATTGCACCGCTAGGAAAAAGAGCTTGTATCTAAACATTTCACTATAAATCACACATGCTGTAAATGTCAGTAAATAATTCCAATTGATTCTGATTCATGATCCAATTATACTTTTCTGCAGAACCTCTTCTTTCAGATTATGTCAATGTTAGTTTCTAGCATGTACGGTTCGGGAGCCATTAATAGAAACGTCCGCATTGATGCTCTGGAGGGTAAAACAATGAGATTAGGTGGGCTCCCCTTTCCAGGGATCCGTGGAGCTGCCGACAAGGCAGGTTTAGAGGGAAAATTGGACAAGACCAATTGAGATGGTAGGAAAAAAATGTAAGTTACAGAAACGACATGATAACCTAACGAAACAAGTTTTTAAATCGTCTGAAACACTATAGTTTGCTATTCGTTTTTTAAAGTAACGGTATTTTTGCAATTTCCAGAAATTAACGCGTTCTCAACAAGAGAGAGGATTTCCTCCATGTACCCCACTACAGTATACAGTTAGCAAGACTTATCAAACAAGAAGCAAACGAAAAATAATGTGAATAGTTAGAAATAAAATGTTTAGGGACAGCAGGATTTGGTTTCCATTCTAAACAGATCAGTTTGGACGTGTCATAATAGAAACTAAACCAATGTTTTTATCCTATAAATGCAATTTCAACAACAGTAAAACTTAAATTAAAAGTTATACTGTAGCTGCCAGAGCTGTATTGAAAGATCAAGCAACTGAAACAGCCAACAACCGAGCCACGCGTCGAACCTTTACACAATAATTGTGTGAAAGTATCCAAATGAAGAAGAAATGGCTACTAGTTGGTAAATATAAATAGAATATAAATTGTCATTAAGCATTTGCAAAATGTTCTCTCGGTTTATTAACTAGCTGGATCAAAACCTTGACAACAAAGGGCGAAGCTCCTTTGGGACAACGACATCAACTTTTGTACTGTAATTGAAAATGTCTTAATTTGAAAAAAAATACTTATATTCCAGTCAATACTTAGCGATGCAGATAAATTGTTTAAACAGTAAATACACAATCAAAGAAATGCATTTAAGGTTTGCATCAAAATGAATGCATCCGTTAAGTATATTATCGAGAAGATAACTACGCTAGCTAGCTAGATATGCTATGCATTAACAACAAAAGTGGTAAGCTAAGTTTAGATAGCTACACTGAAGCTAGCCAAGTTGAACAGATAGCTAGCTAGGCCCTTTAATTGTTTGCGCTCTAGCTAGAAAAACCAAACTTACGTCAATTGGATCCTCTTTGAATCTTTTCTGACAGGTTTAACAGACTTTACAACTTGTTCTGGTGTAGATAACGGACTTAAGGAACTTTCCGGTTGTTCGGTCATAAGTACCATCTCTTGGGGAACTGCTTGGATTTGCCTTCCTCATGAGTTAACCTTTCTCCGTTATGCTGTGTGACTGTCCTACGTCTAGGAGGGATTACATTTGGGAAGATCGTTCCTTACTCAAGAAAGTTAGGAAGCTCCTTACAAGGCAAGAGAGGTCCGTGTATTTTTTAGTTATTTCTTTTCCCGCTTGGAAACAATCCAGAACGTGAAATCGGCCTTATCATTAAAATGGTAAAATCATGTTTTTTTCTACATGTGAATGGCATTACATGTGTAAATTTGGCTGGTCTCAAGTTGAGGCATAATCAATGTTAGCGGGATGTGATACCATAACATTGTTTCACCAACAGCCTATAAAATCACAATTCCAAAAATGCTTATGGAGGTAGTTAGATCTCCCTGTAATGAAAACAGATGGCCCTCCCTTTTAGCTAAATACATAAAACCATAAAGGTTTATAATAATAAAGTATTTTTTTACATAAAAAATCCTTAATGCCTGAAGTTTTACAGCAACCATGCCCCTCTAATGGGGTACAGAAGAAGAAGAAAAAATCCACCTTTAGCACCCATTGAAACTAGCCATAAAAATACCTTAAATTTGGTTTATTATCTTTAATGAAATGTAATATCTACTAGTCATTAGCTAAGAATGTTGTTTAAAGTGTTTATATGTTGGTGTCATCATTGTCAAAATATAGAATGACTTAAAAATGAAGCTAACATGCATGAACACAGATAGGTAAATAATTAGGACAGCTAGTGTAGAGCCATTGAAAGACAGTTGAGTCATCTCCCTTCATTTCATCAGTCAGTTTTTTTTACAGCAATGGCGGATCATGGAGTTCCAAACAATTTGAGCTACTACACGTGTCGCAGTAGAGAATCATTGTTTCATCAGCTCCTTGCTGAGGTAATAACTTTAAAATCCGAATTACTTTTAAATCCTGCATTACTGACAGATTTTAGCTGATGTTATTCAGCGTGAGTTTATAAAATTAACAAATTGAAATGTTTGAGGAAAACTAGCTAACGTCAACAGTTAACACGTTAGCCTATTCTGTTTTTTAAAATGATTATAGTACATTACTGTCGAAGTCAATTAATTTAATCAATCAAATCAATCAAATTTATTTTATAAAGCCCTTTTTACAACAGCAGTTGTCACAAAGTGCTTTGACAGACACCCGGCCCGAGACCGCCAAAAGCAAGCAACACAAGTGATGCACAGTGGCTAGGAAAAACTCCCTAGTAGGAGGGACCTAGGAAGAAACCTAGAGAGAGGCCAGACTCAAGGGGGTGGCCAGTCCTCTTCTGGCTGTACCGGGTGGGGGATCTGAAGGTACACAGCCCATTGTAATAAGGTCAATCCGTGTTCAATTATTGTCCAGCAATGAAGA
>JACXGM010003427.1:0-41925 GCA_016801145.1 Umbra pygmaea
AGTCAGTCAGTCAGTCAGTCACAGAGTCAGTCAGTCACAGAGTCAGTCAGTCAGTCAGTCAGTCAGTCACAGAGTCAGTCAGTCAGTCAGAGTCAGTCAGTCAGAGTCAGTCAGTCAGTCACAGAGTCACAGTCAGTCAGTCAGTCAGTCACAGAGTCAGTCAGTCACAGAGCAGGTCAGTCAGTCAGTCACAGAGCAGGTAAGTCAGTCAGTCACAGAGCAGGTAAGTCAGTCAGTCACAGAGCAGGTAAGTCAGTCAGTCACAGAGCAGGTAAGTCAGTCAGTCACAGAGCAGGTAAGTCAGTCAGTCACACAGCAGGTAAGTCAGTCAGTCACAGAGCAGGTAAGTCAGTCAGTCTAGACTGTAGCTGTCATTAAGACAGAGCAGCTTCCTACAGTATGATTTCCTAAACAAGTGTGTGTACACATGTTGGTTAAGTCTGAGTTACTCATGTGTTTCCGTATATAAAACATCTCCATAGATGGCAATGTGAATGTCCTGTGATTCAGACCTTTGCAGTGCCGGTGCAACACATCCAGGGCAGCAATGAGAAACTCGTGGGCATCCTGCTGCTCGTAGCCTGCCAGGTGGCGTGCGTGAGTCC
Source organism: Umbra pygmaea (assembly GCA_016801145.1). Taxonomy (NCBI): domain Eukaryota; kingdom Metazoa; phylum Chordata; class Actinopteri; order Esociformes; family Umbridae; genus Umbra; species Umbra pygmaea. The sequence goes on from JACXGM010003427.1 coordinate 606, forward strand.
ACACCAGGTGCAGCAGCCGGAAAGGAATGTGGGGCGAACGGTGACCTGAGTAGAACTGAGACACACAGACAGAAAGGGTGAACAACGTTATGGGGACAGCCAGAGGATATAAAGAGGGCCAAAGCAAAAGTGCATGACAGTGAGAGATGGGGTGGGCAGATACAGTAGTCAGTGTAAATGAGTACAACACCTTTGAAAAGTAAGATTTGTATCCATTTCACAATGAACAGAACAATTAGATGAAATTTGACAAATTCTGTTAAACATTTGCTTTTATTAACATAAAAGGCTGATCACCACCACAAGTAAATAATACATTTAATTAATATGAGGCATTGCAGAAATTAGTACACCTTACAACAAATTCTACCAAATCTAATATTTTGTATGACCTCTGTGATTTTTAAGGACAGCACCAAATCTTCTGGACATGGACATTATACTTGGAGAATGAGCTCATTCAGAGCCTGGATGCTGGATGGTGCTCGACCTGTCTTTTCAGAACTCCCCATAGGTGTTCTATTGAGGTCAGGTGACAAACTTGAAGCAGTGGCTTGGATGTATGTTTTGAGTCATTATCATGTTGAAAGAGTGCACGGTGAACCAAGGTGCAGAGAGATGGTGACATCTTCTCTTTCAATATTTCACAGTACATCTGTGAATTCATGATGCCCTCAATGAAGCGCAATTCCCTGACACCTGCAGCACTCATACAACCCCACAGAACAACACTGCCACGCTTTACTGTGTGTACCATACATTTTTCATTTTACTCTTCCCCCTTGCGACGCCATACAGTTTAGATGCAATCAGTTCCAAAAAGATGAACCTCTGTCTCATCTGACTAAATATGGAGTCCTAATGTTCTTCACTTTTGACAACATGGGCCCTGGCAAATGCTAGATGGTAGTTTGTGCATGGGCTTTAGCAGTGGCTTCCTTCGTGGACATCACTCTGGCTTACCAATCCTGTGCAGCATAGAATACATCATATCGAGTCACATGAAACAGTCACCCCTGTTGTTAGCTAACTGTGATGAACTGGCATGGTGATTTTTTCGTCAACTCTTCTTAAGACAAAATGCTCATCTTGAGGTGTTACCTTCCTTGGACGGCCAGGACATCCAAGAATGCTTACCAGAAGTCGATCCTTTATGAATAATTTTTGCTACTTCATTCCGACTGATTGGCAATGCTTTACAAATGAACTGTTAGCTCTGACCTTTTCTTGTGTAGAGCAATTTCTTTTTTCTCAAGACAGTGAGATTTCTCTTCAACGGGGTGTCAATTGTCAGTTTTGACTGGGAGGAGATTGTGTGCTGTTGATTAAATTGACCACCCTTAATTGTATACTATCATTTACACTGAGTACTGTATTTCATGTTTTTGTTTAAACCCTAGATTAGCATCTGATCCAATTAGTCAGCTAAGCATTACATCATTGATTAATTGAACCAGGTGTGCCATTTCAGGATTAAAACAAAAACGCTAAATCCAGAGGAGATTTTTTTGGAAACCTTGTACTAGACCAATAGGACAATGACATAGCTAACCCACATCTACAGTACTGGGGTTTAGGATCAGAGCATGAATTTGATGAAATATGCACCCTAGTCAGTTCAGATAGATGAATGATAGAGGTACATACTGAATGGGAATGAAAACGTGTTAGAGTGAGACGTGAATGTCAAGAGGACATAAGAGTGACAGAACACACACAGAGGGACGGAGCAAGCTGAAGCGAGAGATGACCCCTGCTTACCTCCTGAAAGAGCTGGGACATCTCACACACCAGGCAGGAGTTTGACTGCATCTCACACTTGTGTCTGTCGGACAGGAAGAAGTCACGCAGGAGGGGAGTGTGGGTAAGAGCCTGGACGATGCAGTTCATGAAGCAGGTGTTGCCCAGGTTGATCAGACCTCGAAGACCTGACGCAGAAAAAAAATGCAAACACAGAGACAAAGTGTTGAACAGAAGCTCCGGGGCTTGAAGCAGCAGAGTGAAGGAGAAGTGGAGCTCAGGTTGACGCACAAGGTACCAGCGGCCCGTATAGGGTGGATAGAGGGAAAACATCCGGCCCATAGGGGTACCATGTCTCAACCCAACACAGGAGACTTAACCGGCGTACTCTGAAACTGGGACCTGAAGCTTGGACTTGCTCCAAACCCCTGACCCGCTGCTCATAAAATACCCAAGTAGTTTAGTTAGAAGAGGGGCCTGGAGGGGAGGAAGGAGCGAGGGATGAAGGGCAGGAGGAGATGAGCACCTGCTGTGAGCACCCCCCCATGGTACACTGTTCTCAGGGTGTTTCCTAAGCTTCAAATCAGGCCCGAACACAACGGCCAGGGCGGCTTGACATGAATAAATTTCGATTTAGGATTTTTTCCACCTCCTTCCGACCTCATTACGTTTAGCGGCGAGCAAGTAGGAGAGAGCTGGGGGACGGGGGGGCGTTTAGCACCCAGCAGAACCCTACAGCCACGCTGCTTAGCGCCAATTATCCTTCCTCCCGGTCAGGGCTGCTCCCTAGCACTGTGGAGGAGGGGTGGGAAGCGGAGAAGAACAACTTATTTCCCCATTGGACAGCCCTTCACAAACCCCTCTGATCGATATCACCCGCTCCTCCTCCCTTCCTCAAACGCGCGCACGCGCGCTAAGCAGAGATTGGGCCTTCTTTCCACCCACACACCAAAGACATCACACAGACTGCACTGCAGCAGCTGCCGTCGCAATCAAGCTCAGAGGGAATGAACTACGCCCATATCGAGAAGCAGGATCTGCGGTGCGAGGCCTAGCCAATGCCCCTATTCAGTCTGTGTTTGTAGTTAGGTAAGAACATTGGTTAGCAAAGAACTAGTGAGGAGTGACTGGTGGTCAAATGCTGGATTAAAAAGGTGCTACATGGTGGAAGCTCAGTGAACTGCAGCGATCTCAGTTCACAGTCAAAACTTCCCCTCCCCCACAGTCAACTTGTTCGTCAGTGTTTTACTTTCATTTCAGTCCATCGGCTTCAAAAGGTTTGGAAAAAACAACATTTGCTGAATGTATTTCGCAAAGATTTATATTAAAAAAATAAACGTCTGAGAGAACAAGTGCAGAATTACTGCAACCAGGGAATGACAGAGGGAAATCATACCCCAGTCTGACAGTATGTTGTGCGTGAGCAGGAGGTGACGCCTCTTAGCGGAGCAGTCGGAAACGAGGAAAGGTGCTGCTTTTCCATTGGACAACAGAAGTTGGTAAATATTTTGTTCGAAAACTCTCACTTTAATTGATGAAATCTAATCTATGCACTTTATCTGTTTATTCTGTATATTTGAAAACCTCATATAGTGACGTTTTTCTCTCATTATCTGTGCCACAACCTATGGTGTAATAACACATTGGTGTAAACAAACAGATTTCTATACAACTTTTGTGAAAGTCTACAATTTAAGCATTTTTATGACCCCAAAATACACTGTAATAAACATTGCTGCTAGACAGTGGATCTATTAGTAATAAAAAATGTGCCTCCCAAGGTTTGTCATAAATTGAGATAAGTATATAACTATTAATATATACTAGATCTCCTGATAAACAAAAAGTGTATAGTGAAACAGCTTTGGTGAATAGTCATGAATTTGCTTCAGAACATCACAGGTTAAAACAACATTTCAGAAAGGAAATTGAAATAGAAAATTGAAATATTGCCATGACATGATTATTGGCATCTTCCTGAAGAAAAGAGAAATCATTAATCATTAAAGGTTCGTGCAAAAAACACGCCATGTAAAAAATCCACTAAGCTTAATGCTGACCTAGAGCAATCTGGATTAATGTTTTCAACACATACCATACACCACACACTAACCAAGTATATCTTTTTGGGCAAAGAAAGGCCAGGGAGGACCCCACTGCAGAACGAAAAACAGAAAAAGTATGATTGATCTTTGCAAAAACCTACCTAGAGAAACCACAATCCTTCTGTAAATTGTCCTTTGGACAAATGAAACCAAAAATAGAGCTCTTTGGCAATGTAGACCAGTGATGTGTTTGGCAAATTAAATAAGCTTATAAGAAAAATAACATCCTTCATACAGTTAAATATGGTTGTAATGTTTTGGAGCTGCTTTGCTGCCTCTGGTACTGAATTTCAACATATTAACAGAATCGTGAACAGAAAATTCCCTAGGCATTTTACAGAGAAACGTGCTATAGTGTCAGAAAACTAGGAATGGGTCGAAGACCATAGGTCCCCCAGCGGAACGATTAAAAAGCAGCAGAGGGGTTGAAAAGAAAGAAATGGACCGTTGTAAATTGGCCAGCCATGAGTCCTGATCTCAATCTGAAAATCTTTGGAAGAGGAAAAAGGGATCCTGCAAACATCTAAAGGAACAATCAAGACCATTAAACACCCCAACATCATTGTCCCGGTCATGTGTTTGACATCACAGACACTAAAAACACCATCTCAATGGGTTTTGTAATTTCAAATTCAGCAACCATAAATATCCCAATTTTACTCCAGTTACTTTTTAAGTCATTTTTAAAAAACACACCTAGATTCAAGGCAGGTATGCGGTTGACTTCCTGATTTTTATTTGTCCCGCCCCTGACTCAACTGGCTTGGAGAATAAAACTTGCATAGTGAGTTTGAGAATACTACAGCATTCTTTTGTTAAGTATGTAGCTACATAAGAGTTAGAGAAGGATTTTGTTTCTACAATGGCTAGTGCAAGTGACGAAATACCTGAAGGACGATTTCAACTTTGTTCAAGTGTTATTGAAAGGTAATATCCTTTCAATATATTAATAGATATTACCAACGCATGTTGGTAATATCCAACATGCGTTTCAGCCAAAAGTGAAGTACAGTGAGGAAGAAATATGGCATAGGCAGGAACGTTATCAGGTGAATAAAGCTGCTGCTATGGTTAGTGGCCACCAGTGAAGCTATCATTGAGTATAGGATGAACTCGAACTGGTGGTGCTTGTGGAACCTACCAAGCAACGGCAACAGAGACAGAAATCTTTTCCAGCCAAAAAGATGATTACTATGTGTGTTAAATCATATGAGTTTCACATTGACCGATGTGTATGAAAACTTCAGTATCCTAAAAAATGTACTGGATATACCAGCCGGGTCCAGAGGGTCTAGCGTAGCAGATATAATAAGCTGGTTAGTATGATCTAGCATGTATTGTGTATAATGTATACTTGTATGAAAGAAAAAGAAAACTTAAGGTTGACAGAATACTGCTTAGTCTGTATGAATTGGAGCTAGGTAGGTGGTATATAGCTGTCGATGAACTTCAGGAGAAACTACTGACAGATGTCAGTCAAGATACGGAAAAAAGCGAACTAGCTAGCTCAAGACAATGCGTCATCCAACCGGGGAGTAGCCCTAGCCTATATTTTCTTTGTAAATTCTTGGATGAACGGACATCAAACTTAAACTAGGCAATGGTTCTTCTTGCCGCATGTCACAAATGTTGATGGGGTGCTAAATAGCTAGCATATAAATTTTGTGTTTGTGCATGTTGTGTGATAGTTGACGAATATATGACGTATCTGTGACAGACTTGTTCAATCTGTACCTACTGAAGCAAGATAGAATGACTTTGTGACCCGTTGTAAATATGTTACTACTTTCGGTGAATAGCTAAGTAGGCCACGGCTTAAGCTACATTCAACGTCACTGGAAGCGATTCGCTAGACACAAACTAATACAGAAGTGGCTAAAATGTACTCGGATGCATTGGCAGGCACAGCATTGAATGACATAAATCATCTATGGTAACATTTGTAAATGCTATAGTAAGAAATTGATTAACTTTGGAATTGGCGATTAAGTGCTTGAACGAACTGTAATTGAAGAGTAAGAGATATTAACAGAAGACAGGTTAAAAGAAGCTTACAGATTGCTACAAGAAATGTTTGGAGGCTGTCATTATTGCCAAATTAGGAAAGAGTGCCTTTTTTTATTCAGGTCCAAGTCATATTTAATGTTTCTACTGATACATGTAAGTTGAAAAAGTATATTTTTTTATTGAATTCCTTTGGACATCCTATAAAAATATTCTGATAATACAAAAGAGTTACAAATGTAAGATTTCTGAAATGGATAAAATGTAGAAAAGTGGAAAAATTTTGAAAACTGTGGAAACCCCTGTGGTAAAAGGGAAATCGAAGAAATCTGCCACTTCCACTGCAATTCTGAGCTAAACTTCCTGTATTCATAAGCAGCAAACATCTGCCACATGGTGATTTTCCTAAAGCTCTACATGTATTGGTCCTAGTTACTGTAAACATCCCTATATCATGACAGATCTACGGTACCAAGTATGTTCATGTGGTCGGTCTTCCAGAAAGGGACAAGCCAAAAGTTGCTTTAGCCGGCCTGTGTGGCGCTGCAGAAGGGAGCACTAACCGATGGTGCAGTTTGTGGTGATTTTCCGACGCTTTGGATTGTGACGCAGCAGCTCTAGCTCTCGCTTAGTTGGCTCCCACGTCGAATACTTCTCCCCTACACCTGCAGCACATGAAAGGAGAAAACAAACAAGTGCAAAAGAGCGAGAGCGAAGGAGAGCGATCAGGATGACGCTAGTTAGCTTTACCGAATGGAATAGGAAACATGCATGGCCCAATGCAGTTAAATTTTATGGATTTTTTTTACACAGTGAATCTACAGCAAGTAATTGAATATAGGTGAGGTGTCAATGTGCTGTGTAAGCAGCCAAAGGCCATGCTGAATAGCGGAAAAACCTACCTTGCAATTTCCAGGCTTTCCGTTGTTCCTCTTTGGCAATCAGTTCCATGTCTTTGTCATATATGTAGTCTTGGCACACGAAGCAGTAAATTCCTCCATACAATAGATCTATAGCTGAGATGAAAACACAGAATGGCAGAGAGTGTGTGAGACAAAAGAACAACAGATGAGAGAGGAGTAGCAGGTATGAATGGGCTCAAGGCTACATTGAAACATTCTGTTCATTTCTAGCTCCAGGGTGCGTTCAAACGAACACACCCCATTTCCCGACTTCTTCTGACCAGGGCCATGGCATTCGAGGGAACCAAAGAGTCCAGGAGAAAGATTAAGTATACATCTATCCAGCAGGTCTAACACCCTACTTCTACTTACTATTCCGTAAGGCCAACTAAGCACAGCACTGTCAAGGTGATGACACATGAAAAAAAAACAGGGTCAAAGTGAGGGCAAAAGTATTATAGTGACTATGTCAGCTGGGGTGCCCGCAGGTACCCGGCACAGGGAGGAATACAGATGGAGACGGCCGGCAGCTACACCTCTCCATTCCTCTGTCATGCCCTCTCTTGTATCCTCCTCACCTTCTCCGCAACCGCAGCGCCCATACCTGGCTGCAGTTCCCATGGCAACCTGCCTTTTCAATTGGCTATGTGAGGCAGACGATATAAGGTGGATGTGACGAGAGCAAGCGACTCGCAGGGTGGGTGGGTGTGAGAAACTGAAGGGCAGCTGGATTCATTCCAGTATTAATATGGAAAGATAGTGTTGACAGGCATCCCAGGTGTGAATGTAATGAAATGTCAGTCTGCCTCCCGCAGGTTTGGGGGGAACTGAAGCTAAGAGCAGGACTCAAACTTCGCTAGTAAACTGAATTTACACCCAACCAAATTCTCAACAATTTATAGGCCTATGACGCTGTTATAGAAGTGAACAGAGGACTTTACTGCAGAATACCAGAGCAACAATAGAGGTTTCTCCCTGATGGAAGACAGAATCCAAACGGGGGGACTTAAAGAGACCAGCCTTAGGCCTCAGACTGGATGACAGCAAGTGTTTACGACACAATAAGTACATGAAAGAGCCAGTGGGAACATCAGAAGTTGTTTAACAAGGTGAGACCAGGCTTATTACGGAAAAAAGAAATTGATGAAAATAAACCTAGCCACCATTTAGGTAACCATGGTAACTCAGGGGGGAGAGAGAAATAAAGCCAATATAAAAAGAAGACAAAATGTGTATTACAAAAAGCCAGAGAGGAAGAACAAAGCACAATTCTGAAGATGAAGAAATAAGAAAAATACGAGGCCAACGGAAAGAAAGCAATAGGATCCAGAGAAGGAATTGGTTTAATTTAATTTTGATGGGTTGTTCATTAAGACCCGCTAATTACCCTGTAGGACTGCACTCATTTAACCAGAGCGGTCTATCCATTCGTTCCCTCTAGCTGTAGTGTAAATCTATCAATCCGCACACAGGCACATTTTCATTCAGAAGCTAACCTAATTAACAGTCCAATTATTCTCCAGAGGGCTGGGAGGGAGAAGGCGCGCGAGCGCACACGCACACGCACGCGCCTGAGCTACGTGATAACACTAAAACAACTGACGGAGCTCAGAGATATTTTGTTCTCAGAGATATTTTGTCAGGGATGAAAATGCTGGATATTGTTGCTGAAATTGACATTTCAGATGTGTGGAAATAATCATATTTGTTGTAAAAATGTGCAGACGAGGGAGAAGGTTTACTCAGCGTGTTCACTGGACCTTATTATGCAACAAATGTGCTGTGATTGGTCAAAACTGCAATCCCTATTTTTGTACAGAGATGAATTAGAATAATAACGAAAATAATGCAGGGATTTCTCATGTTTACAAGCCTGCGCATAATATGCTGGAAATGGTGGAATTTACTAAGCATTCATTCAGAAAACTCAGCCCCTTGTTGGTGAAGAAAACATGAACAGACATTGCATACTCACAAAAACATTGCTAACAGGTACAAGTATGTCGGAGTTTCAAAGAAAATGATCGATCATCCAGAATGCCTTTGCAGTTGGCTCAGATTATGCAATATGCATACCATGCAACTATGCAACATTTTCAAATAAACAAGTGAAATTGGTCTGGTACGGGAACACGACAGTGTTTGACCGCATGGATCTGTGGAGGGTTCAACGCTCAGCTGAACGTGTCATTGGAAAAACGAAATTGGGAATGTGTCATTGGGCTCTGTAAACCAGCTTTGGCAGTACAATAAGTCATACTGAAAAAAGTGATTACAAAGTGGAACTGTCAAAAAATCAAAACTTTGCCACAAGTCTGTGTAAAGCACCGTGCCACTGGACTCTGTAGGAGGGGAATTGTCTCAATTTAAAGATATTTTTTTTCTCCTGAAGTTTACATGATTCTGTGTAAATTAAGCTGACCTCACTCTTAATTGAACTGATATTAAAGAGCAACTTGCAGGTTGGACACCTCAACATAACATAGTGTACATTATAATTATAAACAACTCAATTGGAGAAATAGATAACTGACAAAAACAAAATTCATGGAAAATTGTGATTAAAAATAACATATGCATCTAATAATCACAGACTGGAAGTGACGTAATGCGAGTTAGTCTGGTCAAGTTTATGCTTAAGTTACTATGGACGTTGATGACGAAACCGAGCTCTTACAATTATGGCTACTGTAAAACTGTATCTCGCTCGCTCTCACCACTGCTCTAACTACATCAAAAACCGCAGAGAGAACAGAGCGCAAGCACTGCCTACGCCTGTTAATAGCTGAACAGAGCCTGGCTTATAATGGACACAGTTTCATCAAAATCCTGCTGTAGGTTTTGTGTAATATAGCAATTCCTACATATGTGTTTTTAAAAGACCTCTTCCAACAACATTAAGTATTAATTCAGTTATCAATTCAACCTGCACATTGCTCTTTAACAATGGGAGACAAGAATTCCTTGACCAATTCAGGTATAATTCAGACTTTATATTAATGCAATACCTTGAATGAATAAATGGCAACTGTATAAAAATGTCAGTTAAAACTGTGAAAGTTTGTTTGCTCACACGCGCGCTCACATTCGCGCACACACTCACGGGCACACACGAATATTGGCACCCCTAGTAAAATTAGCAAAAAAGGGTTAGTAAAAATGCATCTTTTGGTAAAATGGTGTAAGTCACAATGAAAAAATGGCAAAAGTCCAACCTGTAATTGCAGTACATTCATTCATAGAAAATAAAAAATCTGTCATCAAGAAAAGAAATTCTAACAAAACCATGTGTGCCAAGATTGTGACATCACACCAATTCACTAAACTATTCATTTTTACTAATTTTACTACAGGTTAAATAAAAAAACAATATTACTGGCACCCCTGACTGGCAATGCAAACAATACTGAAAACAAATCTAAATAATACAATTAGAGGAACTCAAAATTCCAACATGTGAGAAATACTGTACATTATTAATGTGTCAATGGAACCAAACAAAATAATTTATTACCGTAATTAAATAAAAACATGGATGTCCTCCAAGTTAAGTTTCACAATGAATGGCAAACTTAGATTGTAAATAACATCTAACAAAATTAAAAAAGGAATTAAATTCCACTTAAGTTCATCTATGTCTTAAAGAACTATATTGAGCTTCCTGCTCCATTAGTGTATAAACATTATGTAACACGCATGCAATATCCCTTTGTCATCAAACACCATGAAGAAAACAAAAGAACTGGCAGTTCAAGAGACAGATGGTTGTAAACCTTAATGGCTACAAGAAGATCCACAAACGATTGACTATTCCACTAAGCACTGAAAGGGCAATTACAAAAAAACTCAAAAAATATATAACAGTTGGGGGGCAAAACGCATATGCATGTAACCCCCCAGGATAGGGAGGAGGATGGTGAGAAGAAAAGAAAATCCCCAAGAATCACTGAAATATTGCAGGCCTTTGTGGTGTCTTGGTGCTTTTTGAAACCTGGTGACCCTATCAGACACTGCCTCCAGAACCACAGCCTGGATGGGTTGCCAGAAGAAAGCCCTTACTGACCCCAAGACACAGATGCAAGTTGCTTGGAGTTTGCAAAAATGTCATTACAATTATGACTGAAAGGTGCTCTGGTCCGATGAGACCAAAATTGAATGTTTTGGTCAGATACAGAATCGTCATGTTGGGTGTCGAAAAAAAGATGCGTACAAGGAGAGGCACCTCATACCCAAGGTGAAATGTGGTGGTGGGTCTGCAATGTTTTGGGGCTGTTTTAAATTACAGGGGTCCAGGGGCACTACTCATAATGAAATCCACCAAGTATCAGGCAATTTTGGCTGACAATCTGGTTGCCTCTGCCAGAAGGCTGGAACTTTGCCGTAGGTGAACCTTCCAACAGGACAATGACCCAAAACGTACATCAAGATCCACACAGAAATGGTTCCATGACAACAAAAGCAATGTTCTGCCATGGCCATGTCAGTTGCCAGAACTCAATTCAATTAAAAACCTGTGGGCTGAGTTGATATGCTCAAACCCAAGAATGTGAAGGATCTTGAATGGATCTGCATAGAGGAATGGTCCAAAATCCCTCCAAATGTGTTCCTCAACCATATCAGACATTACAGGAAGAGACTCCATGTAGTAATCCTTGCCGAAGGGGGTTGTACTGAATAAGTAGTGTCAATAATTACGGAACCATGATTTGTGTGACATTTCTTATGTAAATAATTGTATGAGTTTGGTTGGTTCCATTGCAACATGACTAAAAGTTTTGCTAAAAACACTGTAAAAAAAAAATGAAGGGAACACAACAATCACAGTAAAACACCAAGTCAATTGAACTTCAGTGATATCAATCTGTCCAGTCAGGAAGCATAAGCAATTGTGAATCAATGTCACCTGTTTTGGTGCAAACGAAAATGACAAAAGGTGCACTGGAGGCAACAGCAAGACAACCCCGAAAAAGGAATGGTTTTGCAGGTGGTGGCCACAGACAATTGCTCTCTCCTTAGGTTTATTATTATTAATATTATTATTATTAAAATGTGCAACCCTAGTTCATGTTAATGGCTACAGATGGCTTAGTGGTTAAGTAGTCAGACTTGGAGTCCAAAGGTTGACGGTTTCATCAAATGTGCAAATGTCCCTGCTGAACATGTAAAGGTATATAATCATAATCTTCTATGACTGTAAAGACTTTATGGAAATGATGACTACATTGAGTAAAGATAAACTGAAATTGACAAATGTAAACTTTGCTTCCTGTGATTCGTTTTGAAATGTACACAGTGGTGAGCATTCAGTGGGCTGGTACTCTGATCCTAATCTGCCCCTGCCTACAGCCAAAGCTAACTGCTAAAAAACATTCTAGATTCTAACATTTGTATTTGACGACAGAAAGGTTTCCCAGAAAGTAAACCTAGATGCCTTTAAAAATACATTTTTGTTTCCGGGAAGGCAGACTTACCAGAACGTGCACATGTCCTGCAGCTGAGGAGGCCAATTTCTTCAATAATAGCAACAACAATACATCATGCCGCTACACACATTACTACATACACATGGCAAGATAATTGATTGTCCATTCACTTGCATAATTATTAGAGGATAAATTCATAAATATATGCATTCACTGAGTCCCATTAGCTTGCCTTGCAGTGTTGTCTGCCCTGTAGTACTAAAAGGAGAGGCCAAGCGCACAGAAATACTTCATCAGGAAGAAACCTGTTTTTGCCCAGTGCCTGTGTGGCCAAATACACAGGTGACATTTAATAGCCCCAGGGGCATTTGTGTTGTCATTGTGTTGCATAAGGTTGCGTAGTGAGTTGGTGGTTTATGTCGCCAGCAGAATCACCTCAGGTACGGTACTGCCAGGGTGTATCAACAACCATTATCACATCAATGCAACAAGGTTCAAGAACACATTCATCTTGACACAGGATCTCTGGGTGATCATATTCAGTAGGGTTCCAAAGACATCAAAAAATGTAGAGTAGAACGAAATGCAAACACACACCACTACACAGTGTTTATTTACTGTCTCTGTGCTTTATCTAGCAGGCGGCTGGTTGCCATTCTCAACAACAGTATAATTAGCTACTTAAGAGCATTTGTTTGTGCCTGTGTTTGAATAGAGTCTGAGTGGGGGCAGGGCAAAGTGAAGGGGGTAATTACTGGAATTTGATGATTCAGGGTGGTGGGTATGAAACCAGACAGAGGTGTTGTGATGTTATATTAATGAAACGAAGGGACTGTGAGGACAGCGCGTACTGTAGACATGGAGGGACTGTGAGGACAGCGCGTACTGTAGACATGGAGGGACTGTGAGGACAGCGCGTACTGTAGACATGGAGGAACTGTGAGGACAGCGCATACTGTAGACATGGAGGGACTGTGAGGACAGCGCGTACTGTAGACATGGAGGGAATTTGAGGAAAGCGTGTACTGTAGACATGGAGGGACTGTGAGGAAAGCGCGTACTGTAGATATGGAGGGACTGTGAGGAAAGCGCGTACTGTAGATATGGAGGGACTGTGAGGAAAGCGCGTACTGTAGAGATGAAAGGAATATAAGCTAGCACAATTATTTATTTGCATAAAAACCACCAGCTTTCAAGTTTTCCTCCACTCTTTGACACCAACTGAAATGAAGTAGACATTGTTCATTCACACTCTACATACACAGAAGGAGCTGAGCGATCACAAGTAAGCACCAAATAAGCACCTGTGTATATACTGACTTGAACAGTATTTATTTTAAATATATTATTTCTCAACTGTTATTTGCACTGCCTCCATTTGCACAGTAAATTTTCATACTAATGTCAAATTATTACATTGTATTTGCCTGCCATGTACACTAATTCGATCTACCTCTAAATCTAAGATTTCTTTGCACTAATTGTACATGTACTTACATCTGCCTTGTTCAATTTCGATTGTATTTCAACTGTATTTTTTTATCTTTCGTCTTTATTGTACCCTTTGTGTAATACTTGTGTATTTGTATTTATGTGTAACTCTGTCTGTACTTGCACCTTTTTGCCTTATCTTGGCCAGGTCGCCGTTTTAAATGAGAAATTGTTCTCACCGTGCCTACCTGGTTAAATAAAGGTTAAAAAAAAAATAATAATAAAGTGGTGAAATGGCAGCCACAGACATGCAATATAGGCTTCCCGAAAGTAGAGCGATGAAAGATTTGCTGTTATTAACCCAGGGTGAGAAAACTTGTATCTCATTAATTGAGACTTAAATATTCATGTTTCTTTACTATTCAAATTGAGGTTTTTCCAATTTCAAACTGCAGACATTCACCCACAGACGCAACATTATGGTGAAAATGAATGAACCTTTACTCAGTTTTTTCATAACTACTGAGAGTGGTGCAAAGTAAACATTATAAAGGCAATCCAATTGAATGAGTTTGTATTATGTTCTAAAGAAACATTTTCATTAATCACAATCATATGTATTATTTTTATGATTTTATTTTATACTTTATGTTCATTCCCATTTCCTCCCTTCACAATTACCACTACCCTGCCTTGTCAGCAGCTTCGCAACTTCTTGGACAAATCTGTGGGATGGTGAAGGGCGTGCACATGGTTCATCCAACCACTTTGCCCAGCCGTCGATCCATTTTGCACTGCGAATCCAACACGGAAGCCTTTAGTTGGATCATGCACAGGATCGTAATGTTCACCGACTACACTTCCGCTATTGAACCCACAGGCGCCAGATCTGTACACAAGGAGTCGCTGGAGAGCAACGTGGCAGAATCTGACTCATCTAACCCAAAATCCAGGGCAGCGCTTTGCCAATTTGCACTGCTTTGTGCAGGAGGCCCAAGGAACGCCAGAGAACCCATAGTCAGACACGAACCAGTGACTATCATGACTTAGACTGTCGTGCAATAAAGCGACTTAGCCCACTAAGCCACGCGGACCCCCTTCATGTTCATTCTTTACACTGTCAACCAAGTTTCAGAAAATTGCAATTTATAGTCGCATTGCAATAATATTTTATCAAAATCATGCAGACTGTGAGAGGAGTGAAATAAAGGGACTGTATCTTACCTAGGTTGTGTCGCTTGTTTTTGGCATGCTCATGGATGTGTTTCTTGGTAAAGCAGCCAAAGAAGACGCAGTAGAGGCAGGAGTGGAGCCGGTTAAGGTGGGCGCCGCACATGTGACAGATACAGGACTTGGCCTGTAGGAGGCGAGAGAGAGCAAATAGTAGGGCTGGGTATTTCAAGAGACTTCACAATACTTCAGTGGCAATTTTAAATTTATTGTAGTTTCAAAAACAACAGAAAATATAAGAATTAAGCAAATAATATTGTCAAATATGTATAATAGAGGTGTAAAACCATCTACAAAAATAGCCACTGGAAAAAAGCTTTTTTTATGAACAGGCAACTAGTGAAAAAAAATACTTCCAAATATGAAAAATAATACTTGGATGTGTAACTGGATTAAACTCCACCCCATTTTAAGTTGATAGTAAAAAGCAAGCAGTCATGTTGTAGCCTAGAAATGCTGCACAGAACACCTGGCTTCTCTGGAAAAAAGTGTCGAGGGCTGGTGATGTAACCAAATATCTCATTATGGAGACAGAGAGAGACCTGGAGCAAGATCTTCTTCAGTGTGTGGGTGTTTAGTTACACTGTCATCTCAGAGTTCCTCACCTCTGAAAATTCGGCATGTCGCAAAAGCCGGAGAAAAGGGTTTCCATATCAGCAACTAAGAACCTGAAAACCACACCCTTACAGCATCTGAATGACATCAGCATTGTGGTTTTCGTTTTTGGGTAGTTTGTTTTTCAGAGGTTAGGCCAGGTACACTGTTCTCTACTGAACTGATAATGACACTGAAAATCTAATTTAATAATATTAATAATATCATCATCACAGGGGCACCCACCCAGTCACATTAATTCCTAGTGCAGACAGACACTCATCATTTTTCAGGATATGTATAAATGAAAATAATCTACCTAAAAGTAAAGTTGCAAGACATCTTCATTGATTTGACAATTGCTCTGAAGCCTGCTAGGCAGAGCAAGCTGTCCTGCCTCAGTGTTGACACGCCAACCCGAGATGAGTGACACATCACAGTGACCATAACTTCAGTGGCAATCACAACACAGTTGGTGAGCAGCAGGGAACACAATCACAGAAGGTGTGTGTGTGTTCGCATGTGTGTGTGTGGGCAGTGGGCATGTCTGTGTCAAGGAACACATGAAACAGAACTGAACAGGAGATGAAAAGCTGGGTGACAGAAGAAATAAGGGAGAGATGGATGCCAAAGTCAACTTGTTGACCATTTCTGAGCAAAGCCCCCCAACTCTAGGGGCTAGAACTCCTCATCTGGCCCAGACCAACACCCACTCTTCCACATGGCGTCTCGCTGACTCACTCCCTCTCATGCCACTATGGTTCCCTTCATTTCCTCCATCTGTACTTGGCCCAGGGTTACTGAACGCATTCTGCATCTTTCACATTGATTTACATTAACAGTATAAAGAACTCTTCCTAAATTAACACATTGGTATTGTGTTGTTTTAAAATGAATATTAACTTATTTTCTTGGCATTACTCAAGGTCTGACAACACTTCATCTTTGTTATTTTAACCAGTTGTCATTTCCTGCAAATAAATGTGATGAATGACAGTATTTATTAGGACAAGCCACATGCGTATATATACTGTACATTCCAAATTATTATTCAAATGATATTTTACACAGATTTTCCTAAAAGGTCAATGCAAATGACAGTCATTATAATTTAAGTCACCAACCATTAGGGTATAAGTTGAATTTCATTGTACAAACCACCCAATGAACAGTATTTTCTTTCAAAAATAATCTCAAAATGTACTGTTCCAAATTATTATGCACAAGTGTTTGAAAACATTTTATAGATTGTATAAAACTGAAAATTGTCATTTGTTAAATTTGCAGCATTATGTCATATTTATTGAAATCAAAAGGCCATTTCAATCAAACACATCTAAACATGGCAAGTTACATGTTAACAAAGGACCCCTTCTTTGATATCACCTTCACAATTCTTGCACCCATTGAACTTGAGTTCAGGGGAGGATGGGGGCCACACCATGAGTTTCTCTTCTTTTATGCCCATAGCAGCCAATGACACATTCATGTAATTCTGGGCCTCCTTAAACCATTTCTGCTTGGGAGCATTGGTTAGGGGTGGCCAAATAGTAGGTTTACGCACAACTGCAAGCCTCTGGAGGATCCTACACCTTGAGGTTTGCAGGATTCCAGTTTGCTGCTTTGTAATGGCATTTTAACAGTTGCTCTCGTAATCTGATGAATTTGTCTGGCAGTAACCTTCCTCATTATCCCTTTATCTGCACAAACCCATATGTGCTCTGAATCAGCCATAAATCTCTTCACAGTAAAATTATCACGCTTAAGTTTTCGTAAAGTATCTAATGTTTTCATACCTTGTCCAAGGCGTTGCACTATTTGACACTTTTCTGCAGCAGAGAGAGCCTTTTTCTTTCCCTTATTGCTTGAAACCTGTGGCCTGCTTAATAATGTTGAACATCCTTAAGTAGTTTGTTTAATTGGGCTCACTTGGTAAACTAATTATCACAGGTGTCTGAGATTGATTTCAGTGATCCAAAAAGCCCAGAGACACAATACCATCCATGTGTTTGATTGAAAAACTCAATATTTAATGTTAATGACACTTAATTCCAATTTGCATTATAATTTGGAACACAGTATACATGACTAAAGTCCTAAAAACAGGATGTGATTTATGGCAAAACACATTTTGAAATGTTTTTTATATCTGTGCCAGCCCACATTCACACACTGTTTATGCCTTGGCTTTCTAGATTCTGTTGTAACCGAAGCAAAAAAAAGTACTTGATTGTAATTGAAATGCATTTTATTTATACTAAATATACTTCAAACATATTATTTTGGTATGTATTTTGGAAAGTTTAATTCAAATATATTGCATTCATACTTACGGTGAAACACAGAAGTGTAATACTGGAGTCTAATTTAAATATACCCAGTACTTTTTTTACTTCTAAACATTCGACCAAACTGGGACAAAAAAGAGACCAATATGTGGATGTTTTATTTAGCAGAATTAAAATATCATTCAACTGCATTATAAATGTACATACTGGTTATGATGTTCCATACACAAGAACAAACAGCCTACAGGTAAGTGTCCTGTTTGCAGCCCTGTAATCAGTGCCTCTGGTGAAGATGGATGAAGTCAGGTTCCTCCTACATACTGCTGCTAGCTCTCAACGTACTGAAACATCACACGCACATCTAGAACCTTGGGGATCAACACGGAAATAGAGCTGGAACAGTGAGAGCGGTGTAAGAACGTTGATTGGTCCTTTGGCATAACATCAGTGTTTGGCTAGGCCAGAATAGACCTCAACCTGCCCCTCCTCCGAGAGAGCTTAGGTTCCGGGAGTAAATTTCCCATTCACTTCTCCCATCGACGTCTTGAAAAATCCATATGAAGGGTTTCAGCCCATGCCTTGGGCTAACCAGCTATGACGTGACTCAACAATACAACATGTAATTTCGAGTGAAAAACAAACAGAAAATTCAAAGAGGTACACAGTCTTGTACCTTTGACTTTTTTTGGGATTTTCTGTTCATTTTTTCAGTGGAGCCTAATGAACAAAGTAAAGGTGTTTATAAATGGTATGCCACCTCTCCTTGGATCAGTTTACAGTAGAAGCAAGTTGTTTATTAAGCAGACCGATGACCGAATCAACTGCCCATTAGGTCCTCTCCGAATTAAGCTTGTCAACCAGTCATCAAGCCTTTAATGAATCAGGGCTATTCAGGTGTGCCTGTTCAGGGCTACAACAAAACTTTGGACTATAATGCGCTACTCACTGCGTCCCAGCCCCCAGTTAACAATGAGCAGTTACTGGCCGCGTCAGGCCCGTGACAGACAAGATCTACTAATCCAACGAAAGTTTTTACAGGCATTGTTAATGCCAGATCCCGTCTGCGCTGGCATAGCGCTGTAGGGCGAGCAGGAACGGGTCTGTGCTCCGGAAGCGCCACAGCCCAGACTAAATAAACAAACCAAAGTTAGGCGAGCAGCGTTCCAACAGAGATCCTCTGTGTATTGACCAATAATGAGCCAGTGGCCCAATCAGACAGAGACAGTGCTAGAACATCCAGCTGAGCACTGGTCCTAAACCCAACTGACGTCTAGTGCCAGTGCCACCATGCCATGGTGGCTGTGACCGACTAAGGCGCAGAGGGCATTGTAGGCTGAGGAAAGAGGAATCAGAGTGCAGAGAAAGAGACGGGCATCTAGAGAGAAAGAGTGGGGGAGGACATGGCGGTAGGAGATAGATGGTTAAAAAATATGCAGATGAGGGAGCCTTGCTGTCTGTGAGCCAGTGTGACTGAAGTGCAAGGCATGATGGGATGGAAAGCTGAGCCTAGGCAATGGGTTAGAGGGGAAAAGGAATAAATGGGGTGGAGTGAAAACAAAGGAGATCCTTCGGAAGCCTGCGTCGCTAATAACACTTAAGATCTGCTAACCCTCATCTTCACTAGGAGAAAAAAAATAAAATAAAAAGCTACTGAGCATTCATTTACAGCAGCATTGCTACTCTCCAACCAGTCTTCTCCTAAACGTAAACAATAGAATCCCTAAGATCCCAAAGCTAGTAGCTATAGGAGGTAACCAACGCTAGCATGGAAGATACATTAGATCCATTAAATTTTCTGTCAGAGTAAATGCATCATGTTTTAGCCGGGTTTGCACACCCCTCATAAGCTCCCACCTTTGCGCTGGGGCACGCCTCGTTCTGGGGGGGATGCCTCTCGGAAGCCCTCGGCCCTCCTCTCTGAAACCGAGGAGAGGAAGGTGTTCAAGAAGTCAAAGTAATGGATTGAGGTCATATGTATTCTAAACACCGTTGTTGTATGAAATTTGTCTGCTTGTTATGTGTGAATTGTTGATTTTGTGCTACTTTACAGATTACAATATTCGATTAGTCCCTGAAAAAAATATACAACCATATTGTCAGAGATTTGGTTAAAGGATACGCTCTAGAAACCCCTGATTCAACGTCTTGATGAGGCTGTGTCCTCGACTACACCACTTCACATTGAAGGTTTGAAATGAGAAAGATCTTTAGGGATGACAGACACCTGGCCGAATGACGCCTATGATTGTAATCCCTGGTATCAAACAATCAGATCAATGATCCCATCTACCAGAGGATGTAACGTGGACACAGTGGAGGACAAAGTGCTTTTACTGCCATCATGGATTTTACGAGATTCAGAACAGGGTTAAGAGCCCATTTTCCATTTAGAAGCATTATTTTCTTTTACAGTGCAGGCTAATGAACAAAGTGGAGGTGTTTACAAATGGTATGCCACCTCTCCTTGGATCAATTTACGGTAAAAACAAGGTGTTTATCAAGCAGACCGATGAGCCAATCACCTGCTCATTACGTCCTCCCCAGACGGTCAGCCTGTTTGTTTTCTTATCAGGCTTCATCTCACAGCTGTCATCCTTGCATCACTCACTCCATTTACCCAATTAAGGTAACCATGGAGCAAGAACTACTGCTGTCAAGATAGTAAGTGAAAGAGAAAGTGTTCCAATAAATAGTACTCTTATCTCTACAAACATGTGTAGTAAGAGATTCAAAATTGGTTGTCATTCAATGTTTTAAACGTATTGCTTTCAAATATCTGACGCAGAGGTACAAAACAGAAAATAAGTCAGCAATGTTTTCTATTTGATGTTGAACATCTGTGATGGGCTGATGTAGATTAACTAATTGTTGCCTTGCAATCACTATGCCTTTGACCAGGTGGTCACTGGTCATTGTTAATCAGGGGGATCAGCTGGCTCAGTAGCTTGGGAGTCAAAGACTTGCAGTCTGAAGGATGCTTCCAAAAGTTGTCTTTTTGGGCAAGACACTTAACCCTCCGTTGCTCCAGGGGGATGTCCCTGTACTAACTGAAAATTGCTCTAGATAAGAACTTCTGCTAAACTACAAAAATGTAAATGAGGATGGGTTCTCAAAAGGTTAACCCGGTGAAACACACAAAATCCAACAGAAAGACAAGTTCGTTACCAATGACCTTACCAAAATTGACTATTGTGTGTTGCAGTTTGCAGACCTGATCAAAATACGATGTTATATGGACGAAGGTATGTCAACACCCTGTGGTTAGATCAACTACAAATATTTTTAAGACCATGCGTTAATGACATGCCAGAATCACTTCACAAACACTTGGGCAAAATACAATGGCGGGATAAGATGATTAAAGTTCTAACCTTCGAATATTTGATGTGCATGAAGATTGTTAGTGACTCACTGCCTACCTACACAGTGACGCATTGTATGTGCTTGACCACAGTGTTCTGCATTGTAATTCTAATGGAGACTAGCTGAATATATGTTTCAAAACTCCCCCAAAACCATCTCTTCAACAGTAATAATATGCATTGCATGTATCCAATGGGAGTATGCGTTACATTAACATTATATTCACATATAGTCAGCAATTATGTTTTTACAACAGTAATGTGTCCCCAGTTCAGGGCCTACACTGTACATACTCAAGTCAAAACGCAAACAGACAATCGTATGACAATTTGGATTGGAGAGAATAGTGAACAAAATGGTGCGCCAGAAAAGTACTGGTAGCAGAGGAACATATTCACATATTTTTATACGTTGTTTTCCAGAAAGACCAACGTTGGCAAACTACAACAGAAAACTGGGAATACAATGACGACGGCAAGACGGGAATGCTTTTCCGGAGCGTGCACACGTAATAGACAGATCATTACAGGGACGCTGGTTAGACAATCATGTCCAAAACTGCACCAGTTAACTTTAACGAACGCGCATTTACTTAATCCGAGATACTGGCATGCGTGAACTGGTTAACGTCCAGTTAACGAAGAGACGTATGTATAGTAGCTCTATTCGAACTGCGACAGCTAGCCACCAATGAATGTGTGGTCTCAAGAAGTTAGTTGCATCACGCATGATACTCTCGACAAACAGTCTGTTGCAGCATGAATGCTTAGAGCTAACTAGTTAGTTAGATAACGACTACATTTTTACCTTGCGTTTCCTGGTTTCGACAGACCCACTCCACACAAAGCACTGGTAAATGACCCGCAGATTCTGTTTCCAGTTATCCACTTTGAAACCGTTCACATGGGGGCACCCGGCTGGACTCATGACAGACAAAGCATTAGTTTCGCGTACATTTAGCGATGAACCGTATTCCGTCCTTGTACTAGCTACAACCCAAGTATTCAGAAGGAACGTTAGTTTGCTAGCTATAGTGCTACGTTAGCTAGCCAGCTATCCACACTGTTCCGATTCGGCTATCTTGAGTGGTAGCTAGGGCTAAATCGGAGGTAACCGCAGTACATTTTAATGTAATCCATGAGTAATCCCATTTCAGAATGTTGACACTGCTGCAATGAAATCCACGCTTGTGTTGTGTTTCTTGTTGTCCTCACTTAGGTAGATCCCAGGTCCCAATTGTCTTTAGTCCTACTTGTTTTAATGGTCGAATTTCGAAGGTACACTGCGATCTTTGCTGCAAGCACCACCTCATTCATATTTTAATCCACCAATGGAAATAAAGGCCTGCTTTTTATTGGCGTTTGTTGGTATCGTTCACTTTATATATACCGCCCCAATGCGGATACTGATATTATGATTGGCTCGATTAATTCCTTATCGCAAGCCATATCCGCTCGTCAAACAATTGCTATTGGACACACTAAAGCGCTGGTAGTATATACATTATATGCCACACTATTCTCCACAAGACTCCTCCTACCTTGTTGAAGTAGTGGAGTAACATAATTGTCACATTTATCGGCCTAATACCGAGGTCATCAAGAGCAAATAGGAAATAGCTCCTAGATCAGAAGGGTCATAGGGCTGAGCTTTTACCTTGTACTTGATTGATTAGTTACGCCACTGTTTATTTAGTATCTCCCCTCACCTGGTTGTCAAGGTGTTAAATAAGCACCAATTGAAAGGAAAAACCAAAAACCAGTAATCAGTTTGACACCTGTATCTGAGATGGAACTAAAAACCTGACATTAAAAACTCTTAGTTTCTAATGAATCATGTGCTACGATCAAATAATTACATATTTTCATATTTTAGAGTTTCCTAATCCAAAAATAAATAATACATCAGCTTTGTGCACATCTTACAGTAAGTAAATGTCCTAGTGTGAAGTAAATGTCCTACAGCCCCAGAGCCACAGCCAGGTACATGAGAGACATCTAGGGGATGTACAAAACAGTGCATCACATGGAAAGTTTTACCATCTGATCAAGGGCAGAAATACAGATCCTCATTTGTTGTCAAAGCTATATTTGATTTGATAGCTGGTACTGAAAAATGTCTAATGTTGGTCCTATGAGTAAATCCCTCAAATACAATATAACATACAACAGAAAAGGAGTGTTATATCACACCTTCTTGAACAAATAAGTCCAGTTTTATTATTATGGTAGTTAATGCAGCAGTGGCTGTTCCACCTGAACATTGATAAATAAAACACTGACAAAATTGTTTTTGTTAAGGTTTCCTCAAGACACTGTGAAAGAAATAACCAAATTATCATTCCACACATTTAGATTTTTCAATGTCCATAACTCAATAGAATGCATCTTTTCCAAAAAAAAAAAAGTAATCCAACGAGAAGCTGAACGGTTGCAGTGTTCTACCCTGTTGATGGCCCTCATGAGTAACTTGACGTTTTGCTGCCGACATCATCCTCCTGCGTTCCCATACTCTGAAAAAGGTGTATTGCAAATTTGTTGTTTAAATTTTTTATTTTATTGTTTAAATACAAAAAATATATAAAAAAGCAGAAGTTTCCAATGGCTTATTTACATACACTTCTGAAAAAAAGATGAATCAATAACAATCCTCAACAAACTGAATTGCAAATATTTCCCTTGGCAAACTTCTTGAGAAGCAAGCCAAATGCATGAAATTATTGCTTCCTACCTTCTGGACAAACTGGGGGTTAACTGTGATTTCTTGATCCATGGACTTTAGTTTCTCATCCAACTCTATGCACTTCAACATCTGCCAAGGATACAGATCAACACATTTACTTTACTATAACAGAATAACACACACATATTTTCTCATAATAGTTTTTTCCATTCAAGCATAAAACATATTGGTTTTCTCTTACCTCTTGGTCAATTTTGTGAAGCATTGCAGGGTTGTTATATTTCTCTGGGTTGTCATGGAAACATACCATGCCATCTTTTTGGTTGATGCTGGCATATATCTCACCATCTTCAATCTGTAAGGAAGAGAAGACGTCAGCAATAGAAAAATCAATGTTCAAAGGCCATTTTCTTTTATCCGCTTAAAGCACTGAGATAATGCATGCATGTCTTTCCTCCAGCGGTGACATCAGCTTACCATGTGCAAGACATACTTCTCAGCCTCCTGTGGCCCAGACAGCTGCACTCGACTCGCCATGTCTTGCAAGGACAGCGTCAGGAAAGTCTAGGAAGGAGGGCTGGTTAGATGCAATGCTTTCTGAACATTTGCCTTTTGTTATTTATTTTTCACGTCTATTTAAATATCCATCTTGTGAACACTGAAGATGGGGATCAGGGACCATGTAGCTTGGGACCGAGATGGGGGGCCAGGGACCAATGGCCTAGGACCTAAATACATTGCAGATTCGCTCATTGAATATAAACCCAACACACCACTCAGATCATCAGGATTACATCAGCTAGAGATAACAAGGATTCAGACAAAATGCGGAGTATCTGCTTTTAGCTTCTATGCCAGCCGCAGCTGGAACCAGCTCCCAGAGATCAGATGTGTTCCAACAGTAGTCACCTTTAAATCCAGACTCAAAACACATCTGTTCAGCTACGCTTTTACTAAATGAACTCTGTGCTAAGTCCGAACCGATTGCACTATATTTTATATGGTTCGTTCAGTCTCTTTGATTTCTTAAACTGTACTATTTTTCTAACTGTTTCACTTTTATTTTAATTGCTTTAATTTTATCTGTTTTAAATTTTTATGTTTTCCTGTTTATGTAAAGCACCTTGAATTGCCATTGTGTATGAAATGTGCTATATAAATAAACTTGCCTTGCCTTGGATGGTAGATCATGTCACTTGAAACTGCAAAGTTTTGGGTTTGATTTATATGGGGTTGGTGTTAAGTAGGGAAAAATACTATTCAATGTGGCTCTGGATTAGAGTTTTCGACAACAAATATAAATGTATAATTTGTTTATAGTTCAAATAACTAAAGATAAGAATTGAGTATTGGGGGTAAGGGTGATCTAAAGTAGGTGAAAACTACAGTTATACACAAAAGTGTGGGCACCCCTGGAATAAAATTATTTCAAGTGAAACATGAAACCATTCTGCATGTTTATACATGATTAACATTTATATTTACTATAGGCTCAAACTGTTAAACAAAAGTGAACATAGCATGTCCTTACCTTTTGTCACATTACACCCTGGAAATAAAAAATACATTAAATCTAACTTGCCCACTGTTTTTACATATCTCTTGATATCAAAGTGAAAATTACATTTACAAAAATTCTGAGCAATTTTTAAAATTTTTGTAAAAAACCTGGTTTGGATAAGCAATCAGTCCCTGAGATGAACCATTAAAAACTTGTTCAGGTACAACCAGTCACTTCCCAGATCACACAAACCTAATTTGTAGTGGTTTTGATTACTTCATAAGAAAACCAGCTGTTCCATGATGAGTCCATTACTAGTAGTGCATTGCAACACATAGAATACACCATGGTTGAAAAGGTGCTTTCAACACGGCTCCGAAACAAAGTTGTGGAAAGGCACAAGTTAGGAGAAGGATACAAATATTTCAAAGGCTGTAACTAACCCCGAGTACTGTTCATGACATTATTAATAAGTGCAATGTGTATGGCATCACCAACACCTTGCCTAGACTGGGCAATCTCTCCAAACTGGATGACGGAGCCAGGAGGACATCAATCAGCGAAGCTACCAAGAGGTCAATAATTGTGTATGGCAGAATGTGTAAATAAATCTGTAACACATTTTTCTTTTTATGGGTTTTGATTTCAGGCTGTGAGACAAAAGTGACTTTCAAAGGGGTATGATGATTTTCTATAGGCACTGTAACAGTGATTCCTACAGCATGCTGTTAGCAGAGGGGCACTGATTTTCCAAGTGTTGTCTAGGGGCAATTTGTTTTATTTAACGCAATAAACTGTTACTTTAGCTAGATAAGGGCACTTAACTTGTCCCTAAACACACGAAAGAGCCTTAAAGTAACCAGCTGCTTATTTTCTTACCAGCCATAATAATATTCCCCCAATTACACCAATACAATACAACAGTAGATGTTAAAGCAGAGCCAACCCGCACCATTTTCTTCAGATTATTTAATCGCTCTCCTGCCTGGTTGGAGACTTTGAACAGCACACACTGAACCTGTTTCATGGCAACCTGTTTCGTCCCCCATTCCCAGTTGTGCCAATTTCTACGTGTGTGTGTGTGTGTGTTTATGTACCTCCGGTGTGTGTTTCCAGCAGGTGGTGACCATCGGCCACTGATTGGCGCCAACAGGGCTCATTCCATTTAAAGAGCAATGTGCAGGTTGGACACCTCAATATAGCATAGTGTTCATTAATGATAAACTAGATTGGAGAAATAGATAACTTGCAAAAATTATATTTTGAGATAAAATTGTGATTAAATATAACATCTGCATCTATAAATCACTGACCGGTAGTGATGTAAAACAAGGGTGTCTGGTCAAGTACAAATTACTATGGACTGTGATGATGAAACCAAGCTCTTACGATTATGGCTAATGTAAAACTCTATATCTCGCTCTCTCTCACCACTGCTCTAACTACATCGACAACTGCAAAGAGAGAGCACAGCGCAAGCTCGTATTTGCCTCTGTCATATGACGCGTTGCTAGCGGGACAGAGCCTGGCTTATAATGGACACAGTTTCATCAAAGTCCTGCTTTAGGTTTTGTGTAACATAGCAATTCCTACATATGTGCTTTTAAAAGACCTCTCCGACAACATTAAGTATGAATTCAGTTATCAATTCAAACCTGCAAATTGCTCTTTAACGAGATCCGCCCCCGACTCAGCACTGTCAGCTGTGGCCTCTGGGGAGGCGTGTGTAACAACCTCATATGGTTATACTGCAGTAAAGCACTATAGGAATCACTGCTTGGTAACACCCACTTTGGCAGATGTACAGTGTCCCCAGTTTGACAAAACAAACTCCACAGTCTGACAGATTAGAAGTTATGGAGTTAGTTCAGAGTAAGTGTTAAACACTTAAATTGACTTAAATTGTTTAAATCCTAACAAGTCATATCAACCTCTCTGGACCTTTGTAATCTTTGTAAAGAGAAATTAAGACTGCACGAAAGGGATGCCAAAATGTATGTGTCATATAAAAATGCATTATTTCAAACCTACAATGAATGATTCTTGTATTACATCTTTGTACCATGTAAAGGTCCGGTTCACTTCTGTTCACAGAATTGCTCAGCCCTAGTTACATTGTGTCTTGATGAATTACGACAGCCATTGTCAAAGGCAACGGTGTCACAATGTCAAAAATGATATTTAGCTAAAATTGAACTTTACTAGCGCTGCCTCGTCTAGCAGCACAAACTTGCAGTTAGCTGCCTAAAATGACAAATAGGCTATTCCGGTAATTCCATGTTTGCTATAGGCCACAGTCTTCATGTTCAAAACAGATGTGAAAGGCTAGTGAAATAATGCAAGAGAACACTGTAAATTAATTATAGAATGAGCAAAGTGCACCAAACAGCATAAAATTGGCCCTCATATTTAACAGATTTTTTCTCTCTCTTGATTACTAACAATGAATTTCTGGGCCTACAGCATTAATAATAAAAAAATAATCTAACATTGGAAAATGGTTAGAGGGAAGAATCGCAAAACAATTGCAAAACAATGTCATAAGTAGTTCTCGAATTGTCACAAACAACATTATTGACAAGAGCTATAAAGTAGACTACCCCGCGTTTATGTAAAGAAACACACAATCGTATGTTTTTTCCCCCCAAATAATTCAGTCTGGGCCAGTGACTGACAGCAAAAAATATTTTTCTAACTATTAAAGTCATCTTTTGGCTTTGCTCTAAAAGATGTGTGTGAACCTCATTGTCTGTGCTGCCTGCACTCAACAAGCGGGAGGAGGGGGGAGGGGTATGGTCGGGTGTTGTAGGCTTCTAGCTTGCCAGTTAGTTTTAGAGGGAAAAAATACAGACATCAAATATAAAAAACAAATACAACTGTGATTGGTTTACTGTTTTTGCATCCTAGTTAGTTATTTTCCATCGGTCATATTACACTGCTGAAAATTAAATAAAAAATTAGAGAATACGCAATCATCACGGTATAACAAGTAAATTAAACTTCAGGGACATCAATCTGTCCAGTTAGGAAGCATAACGATTGTGAATCAATGTCACCTGATTTGGTGCAAATGATCGTGATAAAAGGTGCACTGAAGGCAACAGCAAGACAACCCCCAAATAGGGAATGGTTTTACAGGTGGTGGCCACAGACAATTGCTCTCTCCTTATCCTTCCTGACTGATTCTTCTTCAGTTTTGCATTTTGCTAGTGCCCATGTCACTACTGGTAGCATGAGGCAGTACCTGCAGCCCATTCAGGCTGCACAGGTAGTCCAGCTCCTCCAGGATGCCACATCTATACATGCCGTCACAAGGTTTGTTGTGTCTCCCAGAATAGTTTTAAGAGCATGGAGGTGATACCTGGACAGGGACAAAGAGGGGTATCAACCCAGTAGCAAAACCGATATCTGCTTCTTTGTGTAAGGTGGAACAGGAGGAGCACTAACAGAGCCCTACAAAATGACCTCCAGCAGGCTACTTGTTTACAGGTTTCTGACCAAACTATCAGAAACGGACTACATGACGGTAGCTTGAAGGCCTGATATTCTCTAGTGGAACCGGGTCTCACCGCCAAAAACTGTAGCACCACAGACTGTCCAGGAGCTCACTGATGCCCTGCTCCATATCTGGGAGGAAATCCCCCAGGACAATATTTGTCATCTCATCAGGAGCACACCAAAATTATGTTGGGAGTGCAAACAGGCACATAGTGGCAATACACACTACTGAATCACATTAGTTGCCGTGATGAAATTCACGCAAGTTGGAACAGCCTGTGATTTGAATACTTCACTTTGATTTTCTGAGTTTGACGTCAGCCGTCAATCATTAGGTGATTTTGGTTTCCATTGACCATTGTTACCTCATTTTGCTCTCAACGACTTACACAAGGTACAGTAAAGACTTTGATCTTTAATTACGTTTCATTCATTGAGACCCGATGTGTGATTTGAGTGTTCACCTTCATTCTTTTGAGCAGTGTAGGATAGTGCTTCAAATCAGTGACCACAGAGAAAACAATCCCACTTCAATATCACGTTTTGGCTGCTACTTCTGTATTTACTGGGTCGGCCTAGCTATAACATCTAGAAAATGTGAAAGTGGTGCACGAAAAGAAAGAATCCAAGGAAGAAAAAGCAGAGGGAGGCTCAGATGAGAAAAATCCCAAAACTAACTGGGTATTTTCAGAAAGACCCAGTACCTGTCCTGGGTGGATTGTGGCTGTAAGAAGGACAGGGCACACAAAAATGTAGCTGCATTGGACAGGGACTGAGGGGAGAGGGGTCCGAGAAAAACTTAATATCCTCGGGGACCACGGTGAGTTAATGAACACAGAGGCCTGAGGACAATCACCAACAAAAGGGAACAGCCGGAGTTATATGTACACAGAATTTATGAAATCATTTAAATTTTTTATTATAATAATTTTTTTTTGACAGGAGAGGGAGACACGTAGGTGGAGACGCAGAGGAAGGGCACAGAGTCTAAAACCCTGTTGCCAGGGGGACCGAATTCAAGAGCTTAGACGGCTACACCAACTCCGGCACGTTCACATAATGATATTGACAGTGGGAATCAGTTAAGCTTTATGACAACACTGTTTTCTCTAGAGCTCTGTCAGACCCAGCGGCACCAGTTGTTATAATAAATACATAAATAAATAATAACTTCGGTTTTGACATCTCGATGTCGTCGCAAAACTAACATTGAACAGGAGACATTATTTTATAATGTCATGCATTATACCGTAAATTAGATGCCTTAAACAGGGCATTGTGTTCTCTTAAAGTCTAAAATAATGATGTTTACCTTATAAAAACTAATAGCACAATATAATAGTATCCATATTTGTTATTTATTAAATCTATTTATTATACTGGCCTCTTTTTTGCCATCATACCGGGCCGGCTACTTCGACTGTTTTGCTCAGTGTCGTTTTGGGAAAGAACCTAATCGCTTTTCCTCACCTATTTCACATTTGGCCGTTCTTCAGTTCCTGTCCAAAGAATACAGGTGATCTAGTAGGCTACATCTAAACATAGTCAATTGTAGAAAATGATAGATTAATGAACAAGTGCATTATAATTTCAATGTGTGTTATTTCAATAGGCAAACACTCGTTTCCTTTATTATAATGTAGTATGCTATACTTTCCTTTATAGCTCTTGTAAATCAAGTTGTTGGTGACAAAACCTGTGACAACTCCTTATGACAATCATCTATACATTTTTTGTCATTTTCTATCAGAAGCGTCATGCACCTATTTTTTTAAGGGGGCAGAGTGTGCACAACACACGCAAACATGTGCCAGCTAAAGCATCAATTTAACAAAATATCGTTTTTGACATTGTGATGTCATTGCCATCAACAATGGCTGACACCCAGTATCAAGAGATTATGAAATCGTCCTATTGCCCAGCCCTAATAGTTAGCTAAAGAAATGTCCGTTTGGGTTTAGAATTGGAATGCATGAGCAACAGTTGTGATATATCAGCTGACTAACAAAGCATCGGGTTGTCAAAAGGCAGTCTGGAGTAAGGGAAGTACATCTGGGCAAAGAGTAACAGTTGGGTTAAGGGATTGAAGAATACCTTTGTTAACCTCTGGATGTTCTTCTTGTAGAGGGAGGACAGACACTGCTTGACCAGGCCTGTGTTGTTGTCGCGTGTAAATGTCTCACTGTGTTTGTTCACCTGGGCACGCAGTTCTGCTGGGTTGTTGGTGCCGTAGACTTGAGCAAGCTCATGATAGGCATTGCTGAGAGGCTGCAGAAGCACAAAAAGTAGATTAAAAATAATTATCTAATCCTGCTTTGTCGGCAGTTCCGCAACTCATAGATGCATAGATCTCATACACAAAAGCCTTTAGTTTGATCACGCACAGGATGACTAAGTTCACCAACAATACTTCCACGACTGAACCTTCAAGCATCCGATCTGACCACAAAGATAAATTTGAGAGCGAGGTCACAGGATAGAGAAGTCAGGTTATCTAACCCAAATCCTGGGCAGCGCTATGCCAATTTGCGCTGCCTCATGCAGGTGGTCCGGGGAAAGTCAGAGAACACATGGTCAGGCTTGAACCAGTGACTATCATGACGTAGACTGTCGTGCAATGCAGCGACTTAGCCCGCTATGCGACGCGGACTCCCACGATTAAAATGAATTCTATAGAATAGTTAAAAGTATGTCAGTCAACAGACTTAAAGAAGTGATAATGCATCAAGACGACAAATATGGCAAATTGTGTTTTATTCTTACCTTTATGAACCTTCCGACTATCTGTGACGTGTATTTGGGGAGCTGCTGCACTTTGCCATGGAGAATCAGAGAGACTAAAATGTACTTCTTATAGGCCTCCAACATAATGTGACTGACCGCCATGGCTGGAGTGGTTATTGCCTGGGTGCAGACCACCAGATCATTAGACAATAACAAAGACACAGCATTGCCGAGAGTCAATGTCAACTAAAGAATTAGTAAACTTTACATTTTGCGTAGTGTCAAAATTTCAATTTGAAACTCAACAAGTGCTATTAATATGTTATTACTAGTGTACACCATCATTTCCTTTTGAACACAGAAAACACTGTCATATCCAAATCAGCATCATCACACATTTTAAGTAGCAAAATCAGCCAGTACCTGTTCATAAAAATACAGTGCTCGTTCAAAATTCTTCAGACCCGTGTAAATCATTCCTCCGTAATAGTAGTAACATAAAAAGTGCTTTGCGTCGTAGGCGCCGTTTTCCTTACAGATGTCCATCATGTCAAGCTCAAGAAAAGGGAGGACAGGCTTGAAGCATTTTGCTAACAAGCACAGCTGTGGATGTACACGGAAAAAAAGTTGAATCGTCATTTGTTTTTAGCCTCACTGCCAAGCGTCATTACACTGGATAATTATATAAACTAATAGATCCCATTGATATGAATGCGTTTACTCACTTGACACAGGTCTGCGTGCACTGAGGTAAGTTGGTTTGTGTTCATCTGCATTTTGTCTATTGCCTGTTTTAGAATGCCGACACCCCTCAATGGCTGTGAAAGGAAGGCCATGAATTAGGACAGCGGGTGTGGTGTAAGCTCACTTCACACAGCTAGCTTCAAATGTTGGCAAAGATGTCATCTAAAAGGTTAATTATCAATAGCACATAGGTGTAAAAAGAGAATATTGCTTAGATAGCACACTGATCTAGGTCTCCCACAAACAGTTTTTTGAAGAACACCAGCATCAGAGTTTTATTGGCTACATCTTTCCAGTAAAATCATTTAACTATCAATATCATGCTCTTCTGGCTTAAATGGATCATTACTGCTTAGAAAGTCTTACCTGTTTCCGTTCTACCAGGGCATTTGTCAACTGATGGCAGAGGCCGGCAACTGTTAGTAAAATATTAGTGGTGATTTTAACAGGTTTAATCAAGCAAAATAAAATGTTACTAGACTCCATCTGAATTTGAAACATGCACATTTAATCAAAGGTACATCACCAGGAGACATTAACACATAATGCATGTAACCACTGACAATTAGATTCAAGGGGCTCAGAAACTTAAACGCAGTTTAGACTTACAAGTGTCTGTTGCATATCGGATGTGCTCCCCATTGCAAGTACTGATAAACAGCTGGACTTGGGAAAAGAGTGTCTCAAAGTCAGGGATGTTTGGCATGGAGAACTTCACAAACCTGGAAGAAAGGGAAAGGAAAATTGGCAGTGAGCAAGAAAAACTTTGCTTCAGCACACACATGAGCATTCTTTTGTTTATGTTTTAACACAGACCATTTAATATTAGCACCAGAAAGGTATGCACTAGGGCTGGGCAATATATCGATATTATAACGATATTGTGATATTAGATTGATTATCGTCTTAGATTTTGGATATCGTAATATCGTGATATGACAAAAGTGTTATCTTTTCCTGGTTTTAAAAGCTGGATTACAGTAAAGTGATGTAATTTTCTGAACTTACCAGACTGTTCTAGCTTTTCTATTATTTGCCTTTACCCCACTTAGTTATTATATACACATCAATGATGATTGTTTATCAAAAATCTCATTGTGTAAATATTTTTTTGTAAGCACTAATTGTCAACCCTACAATAATGCCGCAATATCAATATTGAGGTATTTGGGCAACAATATTGTGATATTAGATTTTTTTTCCATATCGCCCAGCACTAGTATGCACCTTGGTCTGTTATGATATTTTCTTGAATCACCAGTCTTGAACGCACACAGGTACAGTAAGGACAAACTGAATAAAAGTCATGATGATTTATCAGCAACTAGAGGAGCAGTAGATTAGAGCAGGCTACTCACAGCACGGCCAGGACACCCAGGGAGTGCTCCTGGATGTCTAAGGCCCCCAGTACAGTGTCCAGGTGGGATAGGTTCTTGGCCAACAGCTCCCCACTCTTGTTGATCAGTTCACACAGCTGTGTCATCTGACCTGCAACAGTAAAAATATTTTTTTTTGCAGCACCTGACAGTTTAGCACCTATTCTAGACCAAAACAATTTGCAGTATAGACATATTGGATTATGGGTTTGGTGGTATACAGTAGCATTAAGCAAACAAGGTCATTATGTCATGATATCTATCAGCAGATGACTTCTTGATAGTTGAATTGTTTGAGTGACTTAAGTTATAAATCCAATTAATTGCTAACATGGATTGCTGAATCCCATGCTGCTAAAAACAAGTAAAAGAAAGTTTTATGGAATAATTAAATAAATGCTACAGAACTAGACTTACAATCCATTATTCCTATACTGCAGGTGTACTAGCTACAGTAGCTGGGTAACTGATAGAAGCTATTGAGACCCAATTTACACACACCTAAACCGAAGATAACATGCTAATTATTATTCCAATTTTCATTCTTATTTCAAAAGGTGTCTTATCTTCCAGAAGGGTATAAAATATCACAACAACCAACTAGGAAGGTTTTCAACAAAATATAACTGAATAAAGTAAAATATAAAATACATTAACGGGGAGCAATAAAAACATGTTTCCGAAATCTAACGCGGTCTAGATGAATACTTCACACTGTTTGCATCTGCTGTAAAATATATCGGCCGGTCAAGTGTCCTGTCAAGCAAAGGCCTGTACTGGGATGTATTAGCCATGTAAGTCATGCCTTCTGAGATACAGATGGACCTTTCGACCAATAGAATTTGATAATTGCGCTCATCAACCAATCGCATAATCTTAGGGCGGGACTACCGGTAGGCATTCCCCAAATATTGTTTTCTCGAACAAAAACAAAAAGTAAGATTTAAAACAAACGTACTGGTTTACAGTGCTGTTAGATGTACACGTTAGATCTCCGGGGTAGAGACATATCTTTCTGAACAACTTTTTAAAGCCCCGTGCACATAATAATCACGTTTAGCTCTGTGTTTACATGATAAAGCAGAAAGGAGGATCTATCCAGTTTGGCTACCTAGCCTAGCTAGGGTATGTACGCTTCTACCAGTACAGCAAAGCATTGGTTAGCATCAGCTAATAGTTCCAACTCGTTCTAGAAATTAAACATGTTTGGTATTCATACCTTGAGCAGAAAGCTGTCGCACATTGTTCACGAACTGCTCCAAGGCTGAAGCCATTATTTAATCTGTCCAAACTGGTAGCAATTCAGAATGTTTTTCATTCAAATAGCAGAAACAACTCCGTCCGAGATGAGACAGGGGGCCACACAGCCGCCACTGAAAGTGATATCGCGAGACCTTCGACAGAATCCAACAAGTAGAACGTTAGTAATTTGTTTTAAAGAGACAGGCCAGACAAACAGCAAGTGCACGCTTGTCTCTGTTTCACAGATTGATGGAATTCA
Source organism: Umbra pygmaea (assembly GCA_016801145.1). Taxonomy (NCBI): domain Eukaryota; kingdom Metazoa; phylum Chordata; class Actinopteri; order Esociformes; family Umbridae; genus Umbra; species Umbra pygmaea. Next base: position 35,712 of record JACXGM010003427.1, read on the forward strand.
TGGCTGTTGTGCAAGGCAAACACCTGTGTTATTGCAGTTGAATGATCTCTCCTTTACTAAATCTCCTGCTAAAAAAGCTTATGTCAATATTTCCCTTTTTTTATCCTCCTCAGTGTTGATGTAAAGGTACTTGCCAAATTACTAGCTAGGCATCTGGAGGGGGCCCTCCTATCGGTTATCTCAGAGGAACAGACAGGTTTCATCAAGAGCAGACTGTCATTTGTCAATATTCGTACCTTGTTTAATATTATTTGCTCTAAACAGTTTTCCAATTCCCCTGAACTTGTGATCTCTCTTGATGCGGAGAAGGCCTTTGACAGAATTGAATGGGAATATTTATTAGCCGCTCTCCAAAAGTTTGGTTTCGGTAACAAATTTAATGCGTGGATTAGGCTATTGTATGCATCCCCACAGGCAAGTGTCTGCACTAACGACACTCACTCTGATAATTTCACCCTGGAACGCGGGACAAGGCAGAGGTGCCCTCTTTCTCCTTTACTATTTGCCATTGCTATCGAGCCCCTTTCAATAGCCTTGTGGGCCTCATCCTCTTTTCAGGGTGTTTTACGAGAAGGAACTGAACACAGACTGTCATTATATGCTGATGACTTGCTAATATACGTGCATAATCCCACATCGTCTTTACCAGCTATTCTCTCTATTCTGGAGAATTTCAACTCTTTCTCAGGTTATAAGGTAAATCTGCAAAAGAGCAAGTGCTTCCCAATAAATCCAGCTACATTACAGCTTAAGCAGATTGATTTGCCTTTTCATCTCAATCACTCGGGCTTCAAGTACCTTGGAGTGAACGTGACTCGATCATTGTCAGCTCTCTTCTCAGCTAACTTTTCTCCCCTTTTCACTCAGATGAAGGCTGATTTTAGCGGTGGGGCAACTTACCTCTTTCTCTTATTGGGAAGATCAATGCTGTTAAAATGAATAGTTTGCCTAAATTCATCTACCTTTATCACTATATTCCTGTGTTCTTACCTTTGTCTTTCTTCAAAGCAATTAACTAGGCTGTTACTTCTTTCATCTGGGGTGAGAAGGTACCCAGGGTTCGTATGTCCTTGCTACAGAGATGCAAATTCAGTGGAGGGCTTGCACTTCCTAATTTTCTATATTATTACTGGGCCACCAACGTTCAGAAACTGTTATTCTTGTTGCATTCCCCAGAAACACCCTGGTGTCATTTAGAAGGTCTGTCTTGCACCTCCTCATCTTTGCCAGCTTTACTGTTTTCCGCTCTCCCAACAACTCTCTCCCGTTATACTGGGAACCCAGTGGTATTATCGTCACTTAAGATCTGGTACCAGTTCCGTCATCATTTTAATTTCTCCCGTACATTCATCATGGGTCCCATAGATAACAACCACATGTTCACTCCATCGGTGGTTGACAACACCTTCTCTTTATGGAAAAGAAAGGGTATTAAAACATTCCATGACCTGTTTGATAATGGAGTTTTCTCTAGCTTTCCCAACTTTGCTGCTAAATATGCCTTGCCTCCATCACATTTCTTTCGGTATCTGCAGATGAGACATTTCATTTCTTCTGAATTTGCATGTTTTCCTTCTCTACCTTCTACCCAGCCATGGGACGAGCTACTGACTCTCTCACCTCAACAGACCTCACTGATTTCTCAGATCTATTTATTGATTATGTCTTTTGACAAAAACTCTACCAACAGATCAAAATTTGCCTGGGAGCGAGAAATAGGTCTTGAGATTTCAAAGGAGTTCTGGGACAGAGTGACTGATAGAGTAAGTTCTACTTTATCTTGTGCCCGTCTTGGACTTATTCAGTTCAAGGTGGTCAATAGAGTTCATTACTCTACGTCCAGACTATCTAGAATGTACCCAACAGTGATCGATGTGTGTGACAGATGTCATTCCTTCTCATGTGACCTCTATCACATATTTTTTGCGTGCGCTAAACTGAGCAACTATTGGAATTACATATTTCATATCCTAAAAATCCATTTGACTCCATGTCCATTGATTACAGTGTTCGGAATCCCAGGGGACCCTCTCTCGTTAAGCCACAAAAATACTGATATCATTGCTTTTACCTCATTACTAGCCCGCCGCAGAATCTTGCTGCTTTGGAAATCTTTTTTTGTCAAACTCTATGCAGGCTTTCATATGTCTTGCACTGAGGAGAGGCTTCCGTTGGGCCACTCTGCCATAAAGCCCCGACTGGTGGAGGGCTGCAGTGATTGTTGACTTTGTGGAACTTTCTCCCATCTCCCTACTGCATCTCTAGAGCTCAGCCACAGTGATCCTTGGGTTCTCCTTTACCTCTCTCACCAAGGCTCTTCTCCCACGCTTGCTCAGTTTGGCTGGACGGCCAGGTCTAGGAAGAGTTCTGGTTGTCCCACACTTCTTCCATTTAAGGATTATGGAGGCCACTGTGCTCTTAGGAACCTTGAGTGCTGCAGAAATTATTTTGTAACCTTGGCCACATCTGTGCCTTGCCACAAGTCTGTCTCTGAGCTCCTCGGGTAGTTCCTTCGACCTCATGATTTTCATTTGCTCTGACATGCACTGTGAGCTGTAAGGTCTTATATAGACAGGTGTGTGCCTTTCCTAATTAAGTCCAATCAGTGTAATTAAACACAGCAGGATTCCAATGAAGGAGTAGAACCAGAAGCGTCATGCATCAATTTTTTTAAGGGGGCACAGTGTGCACAACACACGGAAACATGTGCCCACAAATACTGATATTAAGGAAAATCCACTTGGCTCAAAAATCTGAGGGGGCACGTGCCACCTCAATTTCAATGGGCATGACGCCCATGAGTAGAACCATCTCAAGGAGGTTCAGAAGAAATGGACAGCATATGATTTAAATATGAGTGTCACAGCAAAGGGTCTGAATACTTATGACCATGTGATATTTCAGTTTTTCTTTTTTAATAAATTTGCAAAAATTTCTACATTTCTGTTTTTTTCTGTCAGGATGGGGGGCTACATTCATGAGAAATAAAATGAACATTTTTGATTTTATCAAATGGCTGCAATGAAACAAAGAGTGAAAATTTAAAAGGGGTCTGAATACTTTCCGTACCCACTGTACATGTATGTTGTATGGTGTGTCCTGCTCTTTTAATTTGTTTTAAAATATCTATAAATAAATATATTTAAAAAATCCCTTTTTAATTGCACGCTGACAAAATTAGAAATGTGTGATATTCTTTCATCACTACATTGCCTTTTACTAAAAGATGGGCATTTTGTTTGCTTGAGCAGGACAAAGAAAGAATAAGTGTTTGGCCTAAATGAGTTATTGTGAAAAACGTAAAAAAGGGAACATTTACAGTATACCATAAATAATATTAAAGTCTTGACATTGAGATGACAAGATAAATGATTACTAGATACCTATTATTGTAACAACAGTTATGGAAATATTATTATTGATTACAGTGAGCACCTTACTTCATTGGATAGTGACCATTTTTGCTATTTTGGTTCTTTATTCTAGCACTTTTAAAGGTTAAATGAAATTAGGTTGAAGTCCAGACTGTCAGCTTTAATTTGAGGGTATATTCATACATATTGGATTAACCGTTTAGAAATGACAGCACCTTTTCTAAATTGTCCCCCCATTTTTGGGCACCAAAAAACATTGGACAGTATAACATAATGTAGAATAAATTAAAAATCCCAGCAAAAAAAGAAATTTCCCGCACTTTCACCTTCTGTCATTTTTAGCAAACCTAACAGGTGTAAACATTTGTATGAACATAAAGTAGTGAAACAAACAGAAACACACTGAACAAGTTCAACAGACATGACTAACAGAAATGGAATAATGTGTCCCTGAATAAAGGGGCGGTCAAAATCAAAGTACCAGTCAGTATCTGGTGTGGCCACCAGCTGCATTAAGTGCTGCAGTGCATCTCCTTCTTATGGACTGCACCAGATTTGCAATTTCTTGCTGTGAGATGTTACTCCACTCATTTACCAAGGGACCTGCAAGTTCCCTGATATTTCTGGGGGGAATTGCCCTAGCCCTCATCTTCCGATCGAGCTCAATGTAATTGAGATCTGGGCTCTTTTGGCCACAGCAGAACAATGACATTCTTGTATTGTAGGAAATCATGCCATCCTGTACCTGTCCCACAGGTGTGATATTTGGATGTACCGATCCTGTGCAGGTGTTGTTACACTTGGTCTTCTACTGTAGGGAAGATCAGCTGTCCTTCCTGTCTCCCTGTAGCGCTGTCTTAGGTGTCTCACAATACAGACATTGCAATTCATTGCCCTGGAACCATATGCAGTCCTCATGCCTACTTGAAGCAGGCCTAAGGCATGTTCACGAAGATGAACAGGGACCCTGGGCCCTCTTTTGGTGTTTTTCAGAGTTAACTAAACTGATTTAAACATAGAGTTACTCCTCAACAGGAGAAAGAACTCTAGCGTTTTCAGTTTTCATAACTGTGACCTTAATTGCCTACCATCTGTAAGCTATTGGTGTCTAAGCGACCGTTACACCGGTGCATGTTCACTATTTTTTTGTCAATGAACTAGCATGGAAAACATTGTTTAAATCTTGTACAATGAAGATTGTAAAGTTATTTGGCTTTTTACAAATCAAATAATCTTTAAATATCTTTAGTGGCCTGAAAAAGGGTCATTTCTTTGTTTGCTGAGTTTAATTGTCAATATTTGGTTGCATATCCTTTGCATGCAACTTTTGCTTGATATCTGCGATGCATTGACACCACCAGATGATGGGTTTCTTTCCTGGTGATGCTCTGCCAGGCCTGTACAGCAACCATCTTCAGTTCCTGATTGCTTCAGGGACTTATTTCCTTCAGTTCAGTCCCCTCTTCAGTATGTAAAATGCTGCATGCAAAGGATATGCAACCAAATATTTTACATTTTTACTTTATTCTATATTATGTTAAACTGTCCAATGTTTTTTAGTTCCTGAAAATGGGGGGGACCATACAGAAAAGGTGCTATCATTTCTGAATGTGTCATATTTTCAGGTGTTCAGAACTGGAGGCAGTATGCTGGAGTTGTTGCCATTGTGGAGCAGAATGCCACAGTTTTACCGTTGTATATCAGCTGCACAACGTTAATACTAAATAATAATGGAGAATAGTCCATGTCTGACCACCGGGTAGAGCCAGGCCACCCTATGGTTCAGTTCCTCATCCTTGCTCATTACAGAACGTTTCATCCGATGTGTATGAATATACCCTCAAATTAAAGCTGACCGTCTGCACTCCTATCTTATTGTCACTGTATCCTTTTAAACTCAAAGTGCTGAACCAAAATAACAAAAAAGTGGTCACTGTTCAATGAATTATGGTGCTCACTGTATATCATTATTAATTTATAATAATCAACTTAAAAAAAAAAATGTTTCCCTGTTTAAAGGCCAATGTTTTAGGTTTGTTGTAGTTAAACTTATGCATTGTGGTCTTTATTTTTTAATTATTATACTTTGTTACTTTAGGATGAATTATTTTTTAGTCATTCACACAAGGACGGATGGTTAGATAGATAAACCTCTTTGAGACTACATCTCTGCAAAGGCTTTCGTTGGCCTTTTTTCGTAGTGCTATTATTACAGTTATGCATGTAAAGCACTTATGTAAAACCCATTAACAGGTGCCAGGATAGCCATTTGCATGAGACACACATAAATAAATAAACATTTAAGTTTTAAATATCTAGTCTGTGATTTTTGGTCACTAGTTTTAATGTCAGAGCTGTAGGGCAAAAAAGGGTGCCCAAAAATTGTGTACTACTATGTATGTAGTGTGCTACCCAGCAAACATGGAGCTGGCGGACCAGCGGCGGTTACAGCTGATGGTCCACTAGCTTTTTGCTCATCGTTTAACGGGCGGTCCGCCAGCGGGAGTGTTGGCGAATGACCGGTCTTCCGGCGGGTGAGCAGAGTTTTAGACAAGAGGTCCTCTGGGAATCCTACGCACTCATACTGTTGTTCCAGTTAGTCCATCGGCTGAGTATACGGGCTATATCCTAGGCTAGGCTCATGTTCTAGATATCTATCTAATGAAAAACATTTTTAACTATTAAAAAATTTGGTTACAACAACATTCAAATACAATACAAACACAGTTAAGTTAATTTTAAAATTCCAAATTGAATTCAGTTCTAAAATATATATTAAAGAAAAAAGCTTGTCTTTTTTAACTTTAGACTATTTTTCAAGGTCTAAAACGCTGTTCACC
>JACXGM010003428.1:0-34018 GCA_016801145.1 Umbra pygmaea
GTGGATTTGGAGAAGGCGTATGACCGGGTCCCCCGGGAGATACTGTGGGAGGTGCTGCGGGAGTATGGGGTGAGGGGGTCCCTTCTTAGGGCCATCCAATCTCTGTATGACCAAAGCGAGAGCTGTGTCCGGGTTCTCGGCAGTAAGTCGGACTCGTTCCATGTGAGGGTTGGTCTCCGCCAGGGCTGCGCTTTGTCACGACGATACTTGAAAAAGAAAAAACATGAGCTGCATGGTCTAGTTGCCAGAAAGAAGCCTTTACTGCACCAGTGCCACAAAAAAGCCTGGTTACAATTTGCCCCGACAACCCTTCGACACGCCTCACAGCTTGTAATATGGAGTGATGAGACCTAATTAGAGCTTTAAGGTCACAACCATAAGCAATATGTTTGTGGAGGGATCAACAAGGCCTGTAGTGAAGAGAATACCAGACTTTACATGACCTGGAGGCATTTTGCCAAGACGAATGGGCAGCTAAAACATCTGTAAGAATTTGGGGCCTCATAGACAACTATCACAAATGACTACACTGTATTGAGAACTGAGGGTATGCAGACTTTTGAACAGGGGTCATGTCATTATTTTCTTTGTTGCCATGTTTTGTTTTATTATTGTGCCATTCTGTTATGACCTACAGTTGAATATAAATCCCATGAGAAATAAAAAACACATTGTTTTGCCTGCTCACTCATGTTTTATTTAATAATGCTCCATGTATTACCAAATCTCCAGGGGTATTCACATTTTTGAGCACAACTGTAGGAGGTGGTTGATGGTGTGTTGCTCTGACATGTAACTATATAGGAGGAGGTCGACGCTGTGGATGTTTCCGCAGTGATCAGTTCCTGTACTCTAACTGAGGCTCGTTTTCTAATGGACCACTTCATGTCCATGGCCATCAACAAGGTAACTACCAACCAAATACCTGTTGGCTCTCAGCTGTGTTGTTGGTGCTCTTCTGTAAAAAAATCTGGCAAAATTAATATTATTTTTTCATCCCTTAATTAATGAACTGCATCTCTGTTAAGCAATTATACAACCAATTTCTGTCTACTATACAAGTGTATGATGTGTTTGTACAGTATTATGCACATGCTTATCTAAAGCTGAATTTTTTTGTTACCGTGCTCAAATCTATAACACATTACCTTTCACCTTTTGCCCCCAGGGTCTGCAGGCGGCCCAGAAGGAGTCCCAGGTGAAGGTGATGGAGGGAAGGCTGAAGCAGACGGAGATCACCAGTGCCACCCAGAACCAGCTGCTCTACCACATGTTAAAGGAGAAGGCAGAGTTTAACCCTGAACTGGATGCCCTGCTGGGGAATGCGCTGCAAGGTAGTCACCCTGTCCTGTCCCGTCACACAGAGAGTTCAGTTCAGGATCCCGACTACGCCACCGGGGCACCACATAATCATGTAGGATCGAAAAAAATAACTAAGCAGATATAAGACTAAGCAGAGACCCTGGGGTGTTTGTGTTCACTGTCCTGTTGTTGGATAGCCTAGGACCTGGGTTGGGTGGCTGTGATCTACTGCTTGTTGATTTGGGCCTTTTGAGTTTCTCCTGCTTGTTGCCTCCTCTTGAATAGATGCTGGCCTTTAAACGTCAGTTGGACTAACTCACACGGTCATCATTGTGTTTACATTAGTTATCTAGTTTGTGAACCAAATTTACTTTTGACCTTTTTGTTTCGCGTTTTTGGAGATAATTTTGTTCGTAATTTGGATAACCAAATCATGGAGCCAAACATTTACGAAGGTTTCATTTAACAATTATACTTTCACCAGGATCTGTTGAGGAGGATGCGCCGACTGTTGAACAGTAGAAGTAGCATTCTATTTCACACGATTGATGTATTTTCTTTATTATCGGAGAATGAATGTGTTTTGATTTGTGTGCCTTTTCTGTTCCCATGGTGGCTTAATGTATACAGAGCTAGGTAACATACCAGTGGGTGAGTAACAGACACAAAACCCTATAATACCTCAGTGTTACCAGTGCATGGGTCCCCTGGTGGAAACTAACATAACTTGAGCAAGTGCATGAGGTGTAATCCTGCTTTCTTCCAGGCCTCCATCTGTCTGCTGAACCACCCCCGCCCCAGTGTCAGCTCACCCTGTGCTCCAGCCACCATGCCTTATTGCTCCTACTGATAGACTAGTGTACCCTGCCCTTCACAGGTAGAACTAGGACGTTTGTCTCAAACCACCCTGTCAGGAGCAACCATCGGACCGATGTGATCCTCTCACCTCGAGTTCCCCTTCCTTTTCATAACCCCTTATTTCTGACCTCTTTATCCTATGACCTCTCACCTTTTTAACCACTGGGCCATGTGGTCCTGTCCTCTCATTGACTGAATAAGGACCTTGTCTTCTGAGGCTGTTTGATATCAACAGCATGGCGCTGCGCTGACATTGCGTTCATCTGCTTTTCCCTGTCTGTTAGTTGAACATTTACCTCGTTCAGTAGTAGAAACATTGTTAACATCTGTCAGTAACCAACACAGCACCAGCGTAACCTTCAGGTCAATTAACACTTTTACCCTTGTCCAATGTTTGGTTAGACAATGAGCAGGTATTTGGACTACTACACCAGAAGCTTGAATTAATCACACCTGTTTGTTGCTATTCAGTCATAAAAAACTAAAATAAGGTGTGACGTTTGGCTGGTAATTGAACTGATCTTTTGTTGTATGTGATTCCACAGAGAATGGTGATGATAGCAGCAGTGACGAATCTGCCCAGAGTCCTGCAACAGAGGGACAGTAAGTATGGAACAGATTCTTATTGACTTAGATTAGAAACATACATTTACACGGTGACCCATTTTTTTCCATTCTTAGTTCCAGCTCCCTGGCATCAGATCTGATGAAACTCTGTGGAGAGACCAAAACAAGGAGCAAGGTACTATTATGAGCCTTTCACTCTGCGTGTAATTTGTGTGTTTTTCATATCAATTTGTGCATATCAGTGTGTTATTTTTGGGATTGTTTGAATATAGTGAAGTATTTTTCCATGTGGGTCTATGCATGTTTGTGTAAAGTTTTCCTTTTATACATTTCTTTACGCAGGCTCGTAGAAGAACCACCACTCAAATGGAGCTTCTTTATGCTAATAGTGACTCTGTTCCTGATGCGCCTTCTGGAGATTTCTCTTCCCCTTGTCTCCCATTGGCTGAAACACCAGAAGAGGGTGGAGAAAGGGAGAGTGTTGTCCCACAAGCCAGGGAAAGGGAATATATGGCTCATTCTCCTGGCTTGTCCTTTAAACTTGGCAGCATGTAAGTGGGCCAGCACGTGCTAGCTAGCTAATCTGCTGCTTCTTGCATGTCACTTTTTCTGTTTTCAGTTTGCTTGATTTAGTTTGCCTGGCCGTTAAACCTCCCCTATTCAACTACCACAACTAGTAGAACCCAAGATGTACCCCTTTAAATATATTCCCCAACTTGCACATAGTAAGATGTAATCTCTCAGCTGTTTGACCACAAATGTCTAGAAAGCGTTTTGAAGCCCAGTAGAAGGCACTCTTGCTTGTGGTCTTAAAATAAAATTCCAGTGCCCCAGGGCAGTGAAGCAGACATTGCCCTGTGGATGGGATGTTAAACAGTTGTCGTTGGACCTGGCCCTTCATTTATCATGGTCACATATTCATCCCTAGCTTCCAACTGGCTAATTCCTCTCCTCCATTAAAAAAGAAAATACAAAATAACAACACATTACTATGAGGCATGTGCAGTGTGGTCATACAGATCTTTCACTACATGCAATGCATTCTCAACTGCAATAGGCATATTCCATTAGCCAAATCAGTGCTACCTATTAACATTTAACAGACAGTCGTTAATCTTTGATGATAAGGGCAACAAGGTGGCCTACAGAGCCGCTGCTTGTCAACAGGCCAACCAGGCAACTGCTTGGGGCCCCAGGCTGCTAGGGGGTCCCCGAGGGCTGACAAAACTAATGGCTATATAACATAATGGTGATTAACGCTGGTTTTGAGGGGCCCCCTGGGAATTTTTGCCTAGGGCCCCAACAGACTAGAATCACCACTGGTGGCCTAGTTGTTAAGAATCACTGCTGTCCATCAGGCACCTGGTTCAATAACCCAACCGCCAAAGAGAGGTTTGTCATTCTGTCCGTGAGCAGGACAATTAACCCTAATTGCTCTTTGGTCATTTCTGCAAATAAGTATTGGGTCTTAGTCAACTTGCCAGGTTCAACGATGGTACATTAAAAAAACATTAAACTGTTCTGATTACTGAGAACCAATTTGATAGTAAATTGGTTTCAGTGCGACAGTGCAGACCTAAAGCTGATAAAACAAATGTGTCCTAATAAAACAATACAATGTATCATAAGGGGTAAGCGCTTGGTGAAGGAGGACATTTGTATACACTCAGGTGACAGTGTTCTGTGTATGTACTGCATGTTCATTCCCCCCATATTGTTTCATTTCTGATTTTCCTTTACGTTGTTGTCTTTTTGCCTCATGTTTTGTATTGTTTTCATGTTGTGTGTTGCTAATGACAACCAAACTCAGTGTTAGTTCGGGGTCCAGACCGGCCTCCTCACCGGGGGTGGAAAAGAGAGTTCCAGAACCCTCGCCGCTCTCCCGCAGGAAGACATATGACAAGTCACAAATGGCGGCTAATGTCAAGGAGATCAAACAGTAAGAGACTAGCACCTCTGTGGTGGCTCGGGGCCGAAAGCACTTGTTTCCAAATGAGTGTGATATCATCTTCCCCTTTTCTGAATAACCTGTCTCAGGAAGCATGCAGTGCTATCCTAATCAACAGTTACCTTACCTGCCTGTTGTGATTATTAACTTAACCTGATAAGTTCTACACTGAATTAAGTTAAATGTAGTATGTTCTTATACCTTGAAAGAGACTAAATGATTAACTGTTTTTCAAAGTGATTCTTTAGTCTCTAATTTGGGATGGGTTCAGTGTTCAACTTGAGTCTTTTAACCTCTTTAAACCATCTGATGGAACGTTTGCTGTGATATACATGTACAGTATATGAACTCCATATACTATGGTATAGCAGCTTTAACAAACATTTTCTCACACTGAGTGAATCAAGGTGAATTCAGCAATGCTTAAAGCTAAATCCTCTTTGATTCCAATACTGACTGAACCAACTTTTCACATGACCACGTATGATGCGCATGGCCAACTCAATGTCCTTCCACTGAAGGTAATAGGACTTTCGCCGAGCTGCCAGGAGAATCATTTGTAGGGAATCATTTTAAACACTTTACATTTTTTAGTAGATCTATTTCATGTACAGATTCTGTACAGTACACACACTATTCAAAGGCACCTGACCTGTCGTCTTTGTATGTGAACCAGACGGCCAACTTCAGCGACCCTGTCCCCTCATCCAGCTTACTGGCTCCACCCTCCTTCCTCTCAACCCATCTTTGTAGGCAAGGCGACATATTTGTACTGAATGCCTGACAGAGATTAGGATTAAAGAAAACATTAGTTGTAGTTACATTCAAAAACAACGTAATATGTACTGTATTATATCAAACTGTATAGTTACAGTTATAAGCACAAAATATAAGTAATAGGTAGAACCGGTGGTTCCAAAAGTAAATATATAATATCTGTGCTGTTAACCATTTCAGACTTGTAGTCAGAAGGTTGCCAGTTCGATTCCCGACTGAGCCAACTGTCGTTGTGTCCTTGGGCAAGACACTTTACCCTAATTGCTCCCAGGTCGTTGCTGTAAATAAGAAATTGTTCTTAGTCAACTCACCTGGTTAAATAAAGGTTAAATTAAAATTAAATTTGAGTGCGGTGGTTCTGGAAGTAAATAAACATGGACATGTGTTCCACTGGTATGCTGCATACAAAGGCTGTTGTGTTACCATTGGAGATCTCTCCCATTTCACATTACGAGTAACATCTCAATCACAGGTGACATTACCACCTCTGGTAAAATTTAGAAATACCTTATGGTTCACAAAATGTCTTTCTCCTATTCTGTGTTGCCTTTCTTTAACCACACACCAAAGGTATATTTTCATAAATATTAATATTCATAGCAGGAGGTTGTCCTACACTTGCTTGGCTAAACAACATTAGTGTGTGCCTAACTGTTTAACGAATAGTGTTGTGGTTTGTTTTTTTGCTGTTGCGCTGGACATCTCAGAAGATTCCGATGTCATGTTTTTGATGTGGCTATTCCTGAGATGATAACACTTGACTTCTCTGGGTGTTTTATTTTTTCTTCGAGCTATGTTGATCCCTGTTTACTATCATCCCATCTGTTGGAAGCTTTAATCATCCAAAACTATTCTCTGTTACGGTGCTATTTTTTCCATGCACGATTTTAGAATTATATTTTTAATGAAAAGTGCAATAGAACATCTCCTGGATCTGATTTGGATATCTGCTCTCTGCTCTGGGGAACAAGATCACGTTGACCCAGACCATTGTATGTGTGTTGCTTATCCACTCCTCCAGGTGTTGAAGGTAGTTTTCTATCTGAGTCATGGATCCTGTCAGTGATCGCTTCAGATCTTCTCATTGTAGATGGGTTTGGTGTCTTTGGTTGTCTAATTTAATTAGCAGCATGATACTAGTTGTCTAAATGTGTGCATGTTGTTGTGTCTGCACGTATTTTTGCTTCTGCTTTGGTTTCTGCCAGAGCGGTTTTATCTCCACTGGAGTCAGACGGATGTCTGTGTTGGTTCTTTGACTACTTCGTATGATATGTTTGTGCGTTGTGTTCATGTCCAGAGGAGTCATCAGCCCAGTGGCGTCCTTAAAGGGCAGCCGGTCTTCTACACTGCAGTGTGTTCACGTAGCGGAGGGTCACACTAAAGCCGTGCTCTGTGTCGACTCCACGGATGACCTCCTCTTCACGGGATCCAAAGGTCAGACCACGTCCGCCGCGCATCCTCACTTGACTTCATCATCATTCTGCCGGAAATGTCACTAACAGAGCCAGAGTTAATCACTTGAGACAAAGTTGAACTGGCCAAACATCTTTTCAGCAGGAACTGGGGGTGAGGGGTGGTTGGTAATTGCTAAAATAATTTTTTTGTCAATTGCGAACATCTCAATACTGAAAAATACTGTATATTTTGCCCTTGCCATGATATTATCAAAGCCTTTGTTCAGCCTTGGTTCAGCTTTGGTTCAGTTGTGTTGAGTTGTTGATAGACCTGTCAAAGGCTTTTCAGACAGTGGATCCCTCAGTCTTACTGGCCATTGTAACAGAAGAATTCAAATCTAAATATGTTGTTTTTTAATCTAGATTTCTTGTCCAGAAAGGAATTCCACAGGGTTCAATTTTGGGCTCTATTGTTTACTATTAATGATATCTGTAACAATGTTAGAAATATGAGTACCTTACTATATAAACCTTGGGATATGTTTAGAAGAAAATCTGTCTTTTAAAAAGCACTATACTGAAGGTAAGAATTGATTTATCATTACAGCATAGAGCTAAACTACTGTAAACTACATTTAAGTCAGTGTTAGATTATGATAATGTGCTTTATATGCATGCTGTGTCAGTGCTAAAACATTCTGGACGTCATTCAGCTCTGTTTTCACTGATGCAAATTTTCACTTGTATGCAAAACATCTAATGCTTAATGTTTTGGTACCTGTATTATATAATAACCAGTATTAGCCTATGGAAAGCATACCAGTCTATATACACTCTATAATTTCAATAGATACAATTAGAGTTTCCTATATGTATGGTGGCGTGTTGAGATGTGTTGAAATAAGGTGACAAAGATACTCATTGAATGTAACACAGAGATTGTTGTTGAGCGGTGTAATGATGCAGAGCTGTCCTGTTACCTTCAGACCGCACGTGTAAAGTGTGGAACCTGGTGACGGGTCAGGAGATCATGTCACTGGCAGGTCACCCAAACAACGTGGTGTCAGTACGGTATAGCTCCAGTCTGGTCTTCACCGTTTCCACCTCCTACATCAAGGTCTGGGACATCCGAGATTCTGCCAAGTGCATCCGCACCCTCACGTGAGTGTCAGTGCCGTGACATTGTCAATGCTGTAGATGTTTCAATGCCGTAACAGGATGAATGATGTAAATTACATTCAAGTCTTTGAAAATGGAGGGTTTCAGATGTCATCTGAATATGGCCAGTGCATTATGCTGTCTGGTTCCAACACAGGGGTGCAAGGACAGAGGAAAGATTTGGCCAGCGTCAATGCCGTAATAATGTTAACGTCATAATAGTGTCAGTGTCGTGGCAATGCTGTAACAATATTTTCAGTGGAATATCTACATTGATTGTGATTTTTAGCCAGGATTGAAATTCAAATCATGTTTTGTGCAGGTCTTCAGGTCAGGTGACCCCAGGCGATGCCTGTGCATCCAGCACCAACCGGACAGTCACCATCCCGGCAGGAGAAAACCAGATCAACCAAATTGCACTCAATCCCAGTGGTTCAATTCTGTACGCCGCTGCTGGCAACTCAGTTAGAGTTTGGGACCTTAGAAGGTACGCAATCGCCAAATGGTAACCTCGTCCCTAGGCCATTACGCACAGCATATGTGAGCCTGGAACACCTTCCTCACAAAGTTGGCCTTCTGGGAGCAACGTTTTTGTCATCGTTTAGATTTCCAGAGCAATAACACTGCGGTTGTGCCTCGACATCTAAATCCAACAGCCGTACAGGGGGACTATAAACAGCTGCGCTCAGGACACATGGGGAGGGTGTAGTGGGCGATTTGAAGTGAGGCTTCACCAGACCCTCCGTGTATTAGGCGGAAGTGTCTGGGAATGAGAATAGCCAAATTAGAGCCTAGAAGTCCTGAAAAACACCTCTTTCTCTGTCAGTCTTTCTGTTGTCTCTGCCCCTCTATTTTTCCGTGTTACATACCACATGCTGATCTAGGATAAAACTATAAGGGCTATATCACTACATTTTTTTAAACCCCACACCAATACCAGTTTTATCTAATTTAATACTAGTTAATACACCCTCTGTTGCCTTATTTGGGACACAATTGAACTGTTTCTCTCCGTCTCCTCTCCGTCTCTGTCTCCCAATCAGATTTGTATCCACGGGGAAGCTGATTGGTCACCTAGGTCCGGTCATGTGTCTGACTGTGGACCAGAGTGGGACCGCTCAGGATCTGGTGCTTAGTGGCTCGAAGGACCATTACATCAAGGTGTGTTGTGGCTTATTGTGTGTATTGTGTTTTAATAAAAAATAGTGGTTCGAGCCTGACTATGAGTTCTCTGACTTTCCTCAGGGCTCTTGCATGAGGCAGCGCTAATTGGCACAGTGCTGCCCGGGATTTGGTTTATATAAATCAGATTATCTATATTGCCAAGTCACTCTCCAGCAACTCCTTATGTGCATATCGGGTGTCTGTAAATTAAATCACAGAAGTATAGTTGGTGAATGTAATCATCCTGTGCATGAGCTGACTAAAGGCTGTGTTGGATGAGCAGTGCAAAAAGAATTGGCAGCTCTGCAACATGTGGTGGGATGAAGTATGTGAGCGCCCTTCACCATCCCGCATCTGTCCAAGGAGTTGCGGAGCTGCTGACAAGTCAAGGCAGGGTCATTGCGACTTGGGGAGAAAAATGGGGGTGATAAGTAAATAAATAATTATGTTGGATGTTTTGTTTGTTTTCTATGCAATATAATAAAGCTCGGGTATCTCAGGGGTTGCTCAGGGGTATTCAATTTTAAGCTATGAGGTTCAAATCTTGCTGGTTTTCTGCTCTACCTATAAATAATGAAAACCACCTGAGGCCTATACTACGAAGCAAGATTTGGGGTTAGCGAGGTAAGTTCAGGTTTAACCCTGGTTTTTCAGTATCACGACTGTGGTTTACCTGTTACCGGGTTACATCACCATAATGGTAACTTGTGCTGTGAACCTAACCTGGTCCTGAGCAGGTTATAGTTGAGATAACAGATTAACCTGAATAGAAGCACCGCCTGCTTACCAAGCAATTCTCGATTGAAAATGGCATTTCCATTCTGGGAGTATCCATTGGCTTTCTGTGATGAGTATCTTCATGAAGGATTCTCATTGGAGGGATTAAAGTGTCTTTGTCAGCTTCTTGAGCCGTATGTTGCCAGGGCGACACATCGAAGTCATGTGCTCACAGTTACACAGACTTTATGCCTATTGTTGCGTTTGTTTGCTACAGGTAGTTTAATGTATTCTGGGTTTGATATACAGAACCAACATCAATGTATCCCCTTTCACTGTAGAGACAGTACATACATTTGACTATTTAGTCCCACAGTATAGAATGTAATTATAGTCTAGTTGTGCCTTAATGACGGAGCAGTGATATTGATTAGCCTTGTAACTGATGCATTTACGCAGTCTGAAAGTTTTTGCCAGCTTTCCCTCCTGGTTTACGTCTGGGTTATATTTTTTTATTTTTCATATTTCTCTAAAATAATAGTTTGCTTGTGTTGAGTGAAATATGCGGCTGTCGTAGACTTGTCCATTTGTGCGCTTGGTCATATGGTACACAAACTGACCGTTTCATGTGAACGCGCTTGTTGCTAGATTAGAAAATCCTGTGTTGATTTAACAAATTGATAAACACTGTCGTGTCATCTCTTATCCGGATTGTAGTTGTTAGGCTTAGCGAAGCCAGTTAACGAAAAGAAATCCTGGACATGTTGAACTTGCTTCTTAGTATAGGCCTCAGGTCTCCCAGGTCTAAATAAATCCCAGGTTAGAGGTGTGCACTGAATGAAGTGCATTGACAAATGAGATCTAGATTTGAAGACCTGTGGATTGGCAAAGGCTATCTCTGCCTAGCTGATGGTCTCTCTGCCTAGCTGATGGTCTCTCTGCCTAGCTGAATGTCTCTCTGCCTAGCTGATGGTCTCTCTGACTAGCTGATGGTCTCTCTGACTAGCTGATGATCTCTCTGACTAGCTGATGGTCTCTCTGACTAGCTGATGGTCTCTCTGACTAGCTGATGGTCTCTCTGACTAGCTGATGGTCTCTCTGCCTAGCTGATGGTCTCTGCTTAACTAATTCTCTCTCTGCCTTCCTGACTATTGTTGTTGATGGTTCTGTTGGTTTCAGATGTTTGACGTGACTGAGGGTGCACTGGGTGCCATCGTTCCCACGCACAACTTTGAGCCTCCTCACTATGATGGTATCGAGTCCCTGGTTATCCAGGGAGACGTCCTGTTCAGTGGCTCGAGGGACAATGGCATTAAGAAATGGGATCTCACCCGCAAAGACCTGCTACAGGTAAGAGAAAGGCCAGAGAAATGTCACTGACCGTTTTGTCTAACCGTCATTTTGGCGAGATGGTGATTGAAAGAGGGGCCAGGTGTTTTAACTGGAAGGTTCTTTGATTAACCTTTGATAGGACTGAAGGCAAAACAGAGGCTTTATCCCCTCTTGTGTATCCCCTAAAAGCAGGTGCCCAATGCCCATCGTGACTGGGTGTGTGCCCTGGGCGTGGTGCCCGGATCTCCAGCTCTGCTGAGTGGCTGTAGAGGAGGGGTGCTCAAGCTGTGGCACACCGACACCCTGGGGCCGCTTGGGGAACTCAAGGGTCATGAGAGTCCCATCAACGGCATCTCCGCCAACAGTAGCCACCTTTTCACAGCTTCTGAGTGAGTAGCACACACACAGACACACACAGACACACACAGACACACACAGACACACACAGACGCACACAGACGCGCACACACAGACGCGCACACACAGACGCGCACACACAGACGCGCACACACAGACGCGCACACACAGACGGGCACACAGACGGGCACACAGACGCGCACACAGACGCACACACAGACGCACACACAGACACACATACAGACACACACACCCTGGACGCAGCCATGGCTGTGACAATCCTTTTTTTGCTCTGTATGTTGATAGTGATCGTACGGTGAAGATTTGGCGTGCTCGGGGTGGACTGGAGAGCACCTTGGACCCTATGGCTGACACTGCAGATGAGGTGGCCTGTACCTGAACATGGCTGGGCCCCATATCCTGGACACTGCTGACTTGCACTTTGACCACTACGGAAACCCCACCCCCACCTCGCCCAACATGCTGTTACCATGACAGCTGAGCTAGCCCACAAGAATGGACCCTCAAAGCCGAAGCAGCTTTAGTCTTTGTCCCGTGCAAGAGATGTATTCACAGAAATGTCTCATTAGGGAAATATATCTAGTCTGACCTGCGTGGCTGTAGCACTGTCTTGTGCTGAGTTTTTGCTAGATAGACTTTCTTTCTGCCAACGCTATTATTAAGTATTGAGTATGCCCCACATGAGTATACTTTAAAACCACACCCACCCACGGGCACAAATGATTCTGGGAGATCTTGGGTGTTGTTCCGGGCTAAGGGAGTTACTAAAGCAGAGTGGAGTGATGAGGTGGGCTAAGAGAGGATGAGGTGGGCTAAGAGAGGATGAGGTGGGCTAAGAGAGGATCAGTTGGGCTGGCCTACAGTACAAGACCTGGATCTAGTTCTCCAGTGGCACAGAAGAGACACATAAGCCTTTCTTTTGCATTGTCTGCAGACCCGTTGTCCCTAACCTGATATCACCGTCGCTTAACGGTTGCTAAGATAATCACCGCACCCCCTTAACTTGATTTGTGTGTGCTTTCGCTTCAAACTCAGCGGTTGCTTTTTGTCAGTGACCAAATTGTGAAACATGACTTGTACTCCACCTGTAAATCGGATGAACTAACCAGCCGTACTCTATAACCATTTGCAAAACACCTTCTGTCACCTGTATCAGTCCTTAGAGTAACTCTGTGACTACTTGTTATTTCCATGTGTGAATGTCCTCTGGATGCTGTTCCATACCCTCCCTTTATCAACCAGACTCATGCTAATGCAGCTATCTGACCTTAGACTTGTAGAAGGATTCTCTTTTGGACTCCAGGTGACATCTACCTGGTAACCATAGTTACTTACTGTATATGATACTGTGTGAAGAGTCGTGTGCCTGTAGCGTAAGCCTGTCCTGGGCCTGGATGACTCATGTGATCGCTGGTTCATCTTAATGTATGTCACAGCTTTCCTCTATATTCAAACAGGCGTACATGTGATGTAAGCTGAACTAACCTGTCAATTGATTTATGGGATCTGCTGTCTGCTGGGACTATTGAATGTTAATGTTGTAGTCTTAGCAGAGGTCAGTGACACTCATGTGTTCATGTAAACAATATTGTATTAAGAAGTCAATGGAATATTAGTTCTGTTTATCACCAACATAGGCTCCAGTATGTGAAATAAGGACCACAATTGGGAGATGGTGTTGTAACAGCACTACAAATTATGTTGAGTATCTTCTACAGGTCCCTGCGATGTTTCCATCTGAAATGACACCGATTTTCAGTATAGTGTTTGATGGATCAGGCTCAGAAGGCCAGACACTATAGGGGTGCCATTTCAGAGACAACCCTGGTCTGATTATATTGTTTGGTTGAAAGAAACTGTATGCACACAACACCATTGGATTCCCCTCTGGACTTTTACTGTAGATGCCATTCCTCCAATGGCTGACTGTACTGTAGCCGTTTTAATGTCAGATGCCTGGTGAAATAAATGTCATCTGTCAAAAACATACTGCTGCCCTGTGGGTGGACACCTGGTTTTGTTCCTTTAATGGAGGGCTGGGGACGCGAAAGATGATCGGAGGTTAGCGTAGAGCACCGTGAGATGACGCCAGTACAGTGCGGCTGAACTAACCTGATGTGATAGGTGAAAGCAAGTATTTCATCTCTGAGCTTTCAGACACATTAAAAGCTATGCTTACTCAACGGCAAGCGATGTGCCTGTTTTAAATAGGGTAACCAGATCTCTCCACTGGATGGCAGTAGTGTAGCTGCGATTTAATCAACAAAGCAGGGCCTGTGAACGGCTGGCTGTGCGCTGGGTCACAACACATACATGTGCAAGAGGCAAGACAGTCTTAAGGGTGAGTCCCAAATGACACCCTATTCCCAATTAAGTGCACTACCTTTAAACCGGGCCCCTTTGAAAAATAGTGCACTAGTGAATATGTTGCAATTTGGTTTGCACAATTGATGTCACCCTGGGCCCTGTTGGTGACATCATCTGATGGCTCATTGTAATGACCTCATTGCTTACAATACCTCTTTGAAAAACAAACATCCCATTGAAAACTGGTGTAGCCTATAACTATTAAGTAATAAGGCCACCCAGACTTAAATCTAAGAGTAATTTCTAACTATTGGTGTAATGGAAATCCATAGCAGGCTGCATCAGTGTACTGTACAGTTCATTGCCCAGAGACAAAGAAGACTAAACCAGGACTAAAAATATCTTCAATGTAGAATCTGTTAAAAATGCTTTTTGTCCTACGGGCTATCTTTAGAAAATCCAGCCTTAAATGTTTGGGAAGTGGAACTGAATGTATTCATGATAAGAAGTGCAGTTTGAGAAGGAAGTTACTGTATTGCCAGTTCAGGACTGTTTTTCAGCCCTTTGCAATACAAATCCCATTAAATTGTATTGAACATTATTCTTCAGCTGTAATTTTTCCCAACATAATTCTCAGACGTATTTATCTATTTATTTGTATCTGGGTGGTGTTGTAGAGTAGAAAATATCAGCACATGGAGTTTGACCATTAAACTTTAACTAAATGTTGTTGTAAATTTAAGCATATTGCCCTATAGATGTATAATTTTTTTGTTTAGAACTAGAATTTTCAGAACAAATTCAAAAGTGCAAACTTGGTAAAATGTAATGAACTGTTTAAGATGATAATATTTATTATGTGCAAAAGTCTTTCTTAGCCTACCGACTTGACTGTGTTGACGTAGATTAGTATCCCCTATGTCAGAACCATGGGCAGCAACAATAGCGGATTTCCCAAATTCAGCACCACAGAAAAGTGGACAGCTAGCAGGGGCACGTCCACACATTGCCAATCGCGGTGTGACTTAGGACTAAAAAGCTAAACAACAAAAAACAAATGCCCTTTAAATAAATGCCAGATTTGATCAAGTAAAACAGAATAGATCCCTGTAGTGTAGGACATGTAGACTTTACACGTCAGAAAGAGGCATGCTATCAAGATAAGACGTTTTAGCAATCAATCAGCTTTTAGACTCACTGACAAAAACGCTCATTTGTGCCTAAACTGTAATCTAATATGACGCAGGTGTCCCTATTTTTAATCACTGGTCTAGAAAACAATCAGTCACTTGTTAATTGAGCGATTTGCTCAGGTGGCATTTTCTAACATCACTTTGGTGTAGCTGTCTGCATCACTTTCATCGCTGTCAAAATTCAAGCTCGGAAGAATGTGTGATTTGTCATGCGATATGAGACATTCAACAAATATTTTGAGACGAAACCAGGTTGACACAGGTTTTACTCATGTCTGTCTCGATTTGCATTGTAGTGTCATGCGTCCAAAGGAGCTAAGAATTCGTCTCCTAATTGGGCAACGCATCTCTTAATTGGTTGAATTAAAACAGAGTGTTAAGCACAGTATTAGAGTATAGTGTATATAGTCTAATTTAGTTGTTTATTCTTGCCATAGTTTAGATCCGTAGGCTAATCGCAGTCTTCCTGACCTCCGCACTACCACCGTTATAGTAGGCTTGTAGCCTACCGCACACTCAGGTCTGCATACTAGCAGGCAATTAATCTTTCAGTGGTCACACTGAAGCTGGGCTGTTGTGAGCGACGCACATTCCTCTTACATCCTCATGCAACTGCGACCCAAGCACTGTTTATAACGGTTGTTTCTATCATTAATGCGACCGAAGAAGGACGGATAACGGGATATTTGAATGATGAGTAGCTTTATGAATATGGCGTGTATTGGAGACTTCGACCCGTTTACCGCTGCCATTCCCGCCACCAAAGTTGAGCTCACCGTGTCGTGTAGGTGAGTGAACGGGCTCTTTCATCATCCCTTCATGTTGTTCTTAAATCAGTATGGGAATGCCTGCCTTAAAAATGCTGGAGAAACACGCAGACTGTATGATGTTGGTGAACTGCGAAATATCAATTGTTTTTTTAACAAAAACACAAGCTTAGCCAAACGATACCTTTATGTAGTAGGTATATGCATGAAATGTATGGTCTAGTATTATGAAATATATTTTTATTAATATATTTTTGTATTTTATTTTTTATAAAATTATATTGAGAGTTTCTAGATGTGGTCATTTTATTTATTGGGTCTAGCTGTATGATGTGGAACAACACAGTTCGTGCGTGGTTTAGTAAGCTTATTTTGTTCTACTCTAATCTAAATAAACCGCCATCCACAACGTAGAAGTTAAGTGAGAGATAATTTATGGATGCTTAACTGAATCTCCCCGGAGAAATGTGCTCACTTCCAGTCAAATACAACTCGCGAGCCGCAGCTGGCTGGCTCGGGCTCAATGTAGCGAAAGAGCCACGCGCCTTCGTCAGCCTGGGGTCCTCGCGGAGTTCCTTCTACCAGAGAGAGGTGACGCTCCCACTGCTGGTCGGTCACAGAAAAACTAGTACAAAACACGCACGCGTAAACACACATACAGGGAATCTCCTAGTAGGGAGAGTCTGCAACATAGACACTGAATGGTCTGTAGTCAGTATCTATCTGTTGCACACCTGAAAGTGTCGCTGTCCACTGTCATATAGTCCAGTGGTGCACAAACATTTTCGGTTACTGTATCTTCAAATTACATTTTCTCTGTATGGAACTTCAGAATTGTGTTTAGATAACTGCATGCTTCAGTCTGTCTAGTAGCTTCGATAGCCACAAACCGCTGGATATCCTGTTCAGACTGTTTAAGGAGAAACTACTTAAACTGCTACATATGGCAGCCGCGGTCGATGGATCTTAATTGGGGAGGGCGGGCTCATGTTACGCTCGGGACCGGGGCGAATGGAACGATGCGCAACGCACCAAAACCAGTGCGATACCGTTCCGTTCCCCCCTGTCCTGACAGTAATAGCCTTCGCCCCCAAATTAACCGAGCGCAGCTGTCATATGGCTATTTTGATGTCAGGTCTATGAAGGATACATTAAACCTACAGGACGGTAGTTCTAAAGGATTAGGTTTGGAGATCACTGGCATACATGCCTGCAGTGGCGTAGCACACAATTCTGAGCCCGATACATACGCTGTCTGAGGGCCCCGCCCCTTTTTATTCCTGGATTTGAGCGCCCCTCCACACGTTAGGGTCCTCTATTAGGATCCCTTTCCCCGGCGAGACGTCACTGCACGTATGTGATGTCTCTAATCTCCCAAATGGAGCAAGTGTGGATGTGAGTTTCACTCAGGATTTCGATTAAGCTTGTCACTTTGCTGTTTCTTTAGAACTGTAAGAAAAACATTTAGTCAATAAGCCCTGGAGGACCTGGATGCCGTGGTAGTCTGTGGAGCAGAACTGAGCTGACACACTGATTAGCTCAGACCCAGTACAGCCGTGGACGTCAAAGAGGAACATCTTCACATTTACATTTAATAATATCTCAAAGCTCTTATGGAGAGTGACTTACAGTTAAACAATTTACTCTCCATGGCTGTTGTGAAGTCAGGTCTATATGGTGGTTAGATAGTTATGATAACGTTGTCCACATGCAGGTGCTGACAATCACATTCTTACCTCTATCACTAATGGCTCTGTATATCTAGAACCTTGGTGGAACATTGTGCACTAGATAAGGAGGAACGTAGTTACTCCCGTTTCCAATGCTGTCTAATGGTTATTGAGGATGGCCTATCATGAGCTTCAACAACACCCAGTAATATTTTTTAGTAATAAGATTTCTCCATGTGCTCGAGGCAAAGTTTCATGATCGTTCAGATCAAAAAAGCCAATTTTCTTCTCCTTCCAGATGGACATTGCATTAATTGGCAGAGGCCCCTGAACATTTATCAATTTTTACACAGAAAAAGAATTGTCAAAGATAAAGAATGGTTTCCTTTATACACTATTATTAAAGCTGTTGAGTTTATCCGGCAGTATCCCTTCAAAACAATTGGTGCATCGATCCTCAAAGAGATTCTTATTTTGAAAGATTCCATTAGAGCAAGTGTTGTGCTAGATAGAGAAGCTGTCCTCTTCCAGGTCTGCACTGCAGGAGGGAGACAGACATTATGGGGAGACCTTTGGACCGACATGAGGCAGAATGGGTATTAAAGGGTATCCTATTGAAGAGTGGATGTGTTGTCATGTGTCTGCATTGAGCTGTGACAGCCAACCTGCTGGGACTTGACTTTGTAGGAGTGAAGCTGGGTCGAAGAGCCAGCGTGGGTAGGAAGGAATTAATAGAGTCACTGTCTCCGATTTATCTATGCATGCTGTGGATTAGCTCTTCACAGGCTCAGGCTGCAGATCTGACACTGTTTTAGTGTGGACATTTTTATAATTGGTTTAGATTTATATTATGGAAGGAAGCAATCTTTTTTGTCTGTTTTTCAGTAGCTCAGCAGAAACAGGTTGCCACAGGGTTGATTGTTGAAAACACATTTTTGACAATAGGTTCAATAGCTCAGGTGGTGTTTCACACTCTGTGGACTCCTGTAGGTTGTATCATAAATTACTTCTTGGAGGTCCAGGGAGTGTTTTTAGCATGCCCAACGGCAATTTATTTGACAATAATAGCAAGGTCTATATGGAAGGGCCATGATTTGTCATGAGGTAGCAAGCCCACTGGTCCTATTTTAATTTCAAACAAGGCTGTGTGTTTATTAGATCTGTAGCAAACCATTAACGTTGCTGCAGGTTGAAATGTCAAGGCCACTGGAGGTTAAATGATCCAAGACTCGGGACATAGCTGCTGCAGAACAGACACGGAAAGATCCGGAAGCATTCTTGTCAGGTGGATCAGGCCGCCCCTTGTTGGGGTATCTGACAGTGGTTTCCAGGGTAACGTCTTCAGGTGGCTGAGGCTGGGCCCCGTGGGGTGGGTGATGGTGGTTTCCAGGGTAACGGTGAAGGATGGTAAGGTTGTGTGAGTGGCACAGGGCCAGGACTTTAGCCCCGATGGAGTGGTGCTGAGTTGACTAGCTACGTTAATGAGCTTTTCATAGAGCTGCTTGGTCTCATTAAGGCCCCAGCAGCTTCTACATGTCTAACTAGTTCTTTGAGAGCGAGGACACTTGGCACTTCCATCATTTTCACATATTAGTTGGCGGTTATCTCTGTTTCTGCCTATCTTAATCTTCTTCGCTTCCCCATTTGCACTGCGCCAGTTTGACACACTTGCATCCAGAAACCTCCCCTGAGCTGTGTTCTATAATTGTTGTTTATGATGATTTTTAGAATGTGGAACAAGTTCTTAGATTTTTATTATTAGCTTCAAGTTATATTTATAACAAACACTTTTCCATCTGTGATGAGTGGAGTTCTGAAAATACTCAGTATTTCATATCCTTGTCTCTCTTTCAAACAGCCATTGATCAACACAGCATTTGAAGTCTCTTTCTCTTCCATAAAATTGATCTTACAGTACTGATAACATTCTCTTGGTTTATTAGACAGTGTTTCTATTATAAAGCAGTGTTTATTGTTAGCCTTGTAAGGGGGTGTTTATCAGGGGTGGGCAAACCATGGCCCGTGGGCCAGGTCCTTTGATCTGGCCAGCGAGGCCTTTTTAAAAGTAATTAAACCCTTCAAAGTCAATTGACGCTTAAAGCTACATATCTCACGAAGCGTTCATGCTAGACAAATGCCTGGTGTCGTTGGAAAGAGGGGATTCCGCTGCAAATACTGAGGTATGGGTTGTCCATGTAGGTTAATTAAAGCCAGAGATATCGCGTCTCAAAATTGAAAATAAAGTTGAGAAATCAGGAAGTGAAAATGACAAAATAACATTTCTGCAAGGTAGGACATCACCCTGCACTAAAACAGGTATTTCTGGGGCGATGGGGAATGGCTGGTTTTAAAAAATATATAGGGAAAGTTTTTCATGCATTGCTATAAAATCCAGCCCTTCATTTGTTTTCAATAGCTCAATGTTGCCCTCAAGTAAAGTTTGCCCACTCCCGGTTTACATGATCTTGGGCTAGTGTTATCAGTAAGGGCCATTTCAATATTTTGTGTAATTATGTCTATTTGGGCTGTCACCAGTAGGGGGCAGTCTCAATGTGTTTAGGGGCCAGGTGGTAGGTCAGGTGTATATACACAGGTAAACAGTTTGGAGGCATGAATGGGTGAATATGGACATTCATATGGTTATACCCCCACTGTTCACAAACTCGATTACTCATCACCATGGTAATTAAACTACATGTCATCAAGTCATGTTATCCATTTAAAGTTGACGTCACCTAACGATAGCTTTGCTTAACTAGAATTACAATATTAGCACAGCATTGTTTTTCATCATTTATATATCAAGTGGCAATTTAAGTCCTGCAATAGTCACTGCATATTGTATATTATCTTGATTTAGTGTTCTCAGGCAGTGTTTATATTATCCAGGTCTAGTGTTGTCAGGCAGTATTTACATCCTGGTGTTGTGTTGTCAGGCAGAGTGTACATAACACTGGTCAAGTATTTTTTAGTCAGTGTTTACATTATCCTGGTCCACTATTGTCCGACATTGATTATCCTTGTCTAGTGTTGTCAGGCAGTGGTAATATTATCATTGTCTAGTGTTTTCAGGCAGTGGTTATATTATCATTGTCTAGTGTTTTCAGGCAGTGGTTATAGTGTCTTTGTCTAGTGTTGCCAAACAGTATTTATATGATACTAATTGCACAGAATTGATGTCTATTGCAAGAAAAGTGCTACAGAAGAAAATTACTTCTTTCTGGCAAATGTCCATATATCATAACGCCATTACATATGACTGTTGGGAAGATGAGAACTAAGGGGGGCTCTGTGTGGAATGATAGCCCACATTCATTTATCACAGAGACGGGTGCGTTTATGTGTATCTTTAGTCCATCAAATTAAATGTATATCTAAGGGATGAGTGCATTTATCGGTATCTTTAGTATATCAAATTATAAATCTAGAGCCTACCAAAACATCTACAAATTAATCACACCACATTCACTGGGCAAAACCCCCAGTAGTCTCTTGAGCCACAATTTGTGGACACCCTCTACTAAAAAAATGTTTAACTTTAGAATAACTTGGATCATTATGACCCTAATTATTTGAATCTGACTACAAATGGTTGATGTAATTAATTATGTTTATTTTTGTAATTTCTTTGTGGGGGCATGTTTTTTTAATTGACAGGACAGGAGGAAGCACAAGCTAGCCAGACAGGTAGGGGGAGCCAGAGAGTAAGGGCAGAGACTAGCTGTGCTGCCAGGGCACACGTGATCTAGAGTCACATGTGATCTAGAGTTAGGAGCTTAGACCACTCGACCAACTCTGCCACGTCATTATAATGATGCTAAATGTACAGTGCACCTAGAAACTATTAACATTTTCTTTAATTACACCCTTATTCCGAAATGGATTAAATTCATTATTTCCCTCAATTCTACAAACAATACCCTGTAATGACAATGTGAAAGAAGTGTGTTTAAAATAAAAAAAATGCAAATTTATTAAAAATAAAAATTTTGTACATTAGTATTCACAGCCTTTGCCATGACACAGCCTTTGGCTCAAGTGCATCCTGTTTCCACTGATCATCCTTGAGATTCCTGATTGGAGTCCACCTGTGGTAAATTCAGTTGATTGGACATGATTTGGAAAGCCACACACCTGTCTATATAAGGACCCACAGTTAACAGTGCATGTCAGACCACAAACCAAGCCATGAAGTCCAAGGAAATGTCTGTAGACCTCCGAGACAGGATTGTATCAAGGCACAGATCTGGGGAAGGGTACAGACAAATATCTGCAGCATTGCACAGTGGCCTCCATCATCCGTAAATGGAAGTAGTTTGGAACGACCAGGACTCTTCCTAGAGCTGGCTGCCCGGCCAAACTGAGTGATCGGGGGAGAAGGGCCTTAGTCAGGGATGTGACCAAGAACACGATGGGCACTCTGACAGAGCTCCAGCATTTCTCTATGGAGAGGAGAACCTTCCAGAAGAACTACCATCTTTGCAGCACAATCAGGCCTGAATGGTACAGTGACCAGACAGAAGCTACTCCTCAGTAAAAGGCATGAGAGCCCACCTGAAGTTTGCCAAGAGGCACCTGAAGTACTCTCAGACCATGAGAATCAAAATCCTTTGGTCTGATGAAACAAAGATTGAACTCTATGGCCTGAATGGCAAGTGTCATGTCTGAAGGAAACAAGGCACTGCTCATCACCTGGCCAATACCATCCCTACAGTGAAGCATTGGTGGTGGCAGCATCATGCTGTGGGCATGTTTTTCAGTGGCAGGAATTGGGAGACTGGTCAGGATCGAAGGAAAGATGAATGCAGCAATGTACAGAAACATCCTTGCTGAAAACCTGCTTTAGAGCTCTCTGGACCTCAAACTGGGGTGAAGGTTCATCTTCCAACAGGACAATGACACTAAGCACACAGCCAAGATATCAAAGGTGGCTACAGGACAACTCTGTGAATGTCCTCAAGTGGCCCAGCCAGAGACCAGAATTGAACCCAATTGAACATCTCTGGAGAGATCAGAAAATGGCTGTGCACCAATGCTCTACATCCAATCTGATGGAGCTTGAGAGGTCCTGTAAAGAAGAATGGGATAAATTGCCAAAAAATAGGTGGGCCAAGCTTGTAGCATCATATACGCTAAAATAGTTGAGGGTGTAATTGCTGCCAAATGTACTTTAACAAAGTATTGAGCAGAGGCTGTGAATACTTTTCTTTTTTTCTTTTAATGAATTTGATAAGATTTCAAACACTTCTTTCACATTGTCATTATGAGGTATTGTTTGTAGAATTCTGAGGGAAATAATGAATTTAATCCATTTCAGAATAGGAGTGTAACATAACAAAATGTGGAAAAAGTGAAGCACTGTGAATACTTTCCAGATGCACTGTATGCTAAAAAATTGAAGAAATATAAATTATTGTGGTTGTTTTGTTTTACTGTAACATTATACTTGGG
Organism: Umbra pygmaea; assembly: GCA_016801145.1. Classification (NCBI taxonomy): domain Eukaryota; kingdom Metazoa; phylum Chordata; class Actinopteri; order Esociformes; family Umbridae; genus Umbra; species Umbra pygmaea. Next base: position 22,984 of record JACXGM010003428.1, read on the forward strand.
TATTATTTGTAATTATTATGTGATCTTGAAGATATTAGTTTACTTACATGTACAGATATACTTTGTACATTTATTCAATTCACCAGAGAAGGCGGTTCTCTATAAGTAGAGCAAAGACTGTCTGAAGACAACAAACACAGGGGCAGATGCTTCATGGTTCTGCAACTGTATAACAGAAAAGGGAAAACATTAAAGGGATAATTAGTATGACGACTTTAACTTTTAAATACAAATATTTTAAAGAATTAAACTACGTTAGTGACTATTGAAGATTTGCCAGTGCGGCAGTTTGTCAATGAAATGTGTTGAATGAAAGCTCTTACTCATTGTTCAGTGATTGTAAATAATGTTGATGTGCATTGGGTCCTTGAACTGTAGAGCCAGAAGAAGCAGCTTCTATGAGCCTGTGGGTTCTGCATGCATCTGGTCCTCTGAAAGTCTTTTTGTCAGACTTTGGCATTTCATCAATAGAATTCTCTGGTGACCGGTAAGGGTTTTAATAGGCCTACTTTATTTCAACGAGTAGCCTTCTCTGGAAGACAGATTGATATCGCCAACAAACATGTACTATTAACTTATCCAATTTCACCCCTTTTCCCAACTTTTCTTGATGCAAAATTAATAGTTCCAACCTTGTCAACCTTGACAAATGTATGGGACAATGAATAATCTGAAAATGAAAACTTCAGACATACTGTATCCCACATAGTAGTTCTGCCTTTATCCTCACTGCTTGGAAGATAACTCTTAAATAGTGGCAGATATTGCTGTCTCCTCCGCAAGACCCTTGCCTTGGCCCCTCTCTGTCAAAAAATCTCTGTACCACTATACCTTGTTGTTTATTGTTTCTCTTTCATTGTCTTTCTATTTAAAGCTGAACATGTTTTTGACCACTGCATAATGGAAGGTGTGGTATTTGATAATATATAGATGAAATGGTACTGTACTTTTAAATGTTGTTATTATTATTATATAGACCCCTCTCCCTTCTTGAAATAACCATATTAACATCTAATTGGTCTAATCGCAGCAACGATGAGCCTTGAAGTCTCAGGAGGGTAGATGATTGAAACATGTCCTCCAATACCTGCCAAGTTGTTCTGTTGTCATTCTCATTACACTGCTTTCTCAAACAGGAACTATTTGCCGCAATGTATGTAGGAGAGCGCATTATTTGGCCAACAACCATGATTGAGCTTGCAGTTTCCTGAACTGCCAAAAGGTGGTGACAGAGTGATCACAATGACCAGGATTTGACCTTCCCACTGACACAGCTGTACTGCAATGATATGTTGTAGATTGCTGTGTGATTAAATTGCACATATTTAAGGACTGGCATGGATGCTGTCGTTTCATCCCAGTTCCCCTGTAGTGGAGAGGGTTGTCTGAAGATTTGTCTAGAATGGACAGTCAGGTAAAGAGCCAGCTTGCCCTGGGCAGACTTGAAGCAGCTGGACTAAAAAACACGCACACACACACACACACACACACACACACACACACACACACACACACACACACACACACACACACACACACACTCCTTATCTTTACACCTGACCCCTTTTTAACCGCAGGCTCTGGGAAACAAACTCATTGGTCTTTTTCTATTAAATCCGTTTGAAACACCCCGTTGCCACCGGGCACCTCATAGAAGTCCACACACCCGCTCTCCCAGACTTAGAGCTGTCTCCAGTCCAGTTGCTACAAACGTTTGCTATAAACAGCTAGTTATCACTTTTCATTTTAAGCAAACTAAGGTGCTAGTGGGCAAAGCTTTGGTCTGACAGAGGAATTGAAATATATCTGGAGCATGCTGGGATCAACACGACATGTAGAGGCGTCGCTATAGACCAATCGTCAACATGTAGAGGCATCGCTATTGACCAATCGTCAACATGTAGAGGCGTCGCTATTGACCAATCGTCAACATGTAGAGGCGTCACTACTGACCAATCCTCAACATGTAGAGGCGTCACTACTAAGAGTTTAAACGGGCTGACATTCTTAACGTACACATAGTTTTCCCAAGCTTGATGTCAGCAGGAGACCAGAGTCTGGGTCAAGCATTGCTCCTATAGCCTATAGGAAACAGGTCCCACATTGGTCAAAACCTAATACACACATATGTGTGCTATATCAAATAAGCTTATTATTATAATATGTACAGTATTTATTTATTTTTTCTTCTTTTTTTACCCCCCCCTTTTTTTTAATTTTATTATTATTATTCTTTTCATATATATATTCAATTGAAATTGAACCATAACTTTCAGGCAGACAGACAGGGGGTTAGGTCTTGTGAGGAGGGGAAGGAAGGCCCCGTTCCTCCTTATCTGTCAGTCACTCGTTTACATACAGTACAGACAAAAGAGCAGAACATACAAAGACCCAGAGCTTAACAGTTGTTCACAGTCACTTCCTACTGTAAATAGCAATTAAATAAATTAACTACAATACTGGTAATACAATTAAAATAATTTCCTCCACAATAGCTAGCAGCTTAGCCAGAGCTGAGCCCACTATTATTTCCCTCTTTCTGGCTGTCAGTCTATCATTCTGTGCAGTGGATGTCTGTAAATAGGATAGACAGTAATATTCTATCCTCTCCAATACGTTAGTGTTTCACAGCTCAGGGTCACAAAAACAGAGCTTGAAAAGTTGATAGATGTTATCTTTCAATCTAATTATTTTATCATAAATGAACAATTTTGTTTGGTAGAATGTGATAGATGTAGTGAGATCTGATGATCAATGTGAGAAGTCTCTGGATGTGTGTCTGTGATGCAGTGTTGTGGTTTTGTTGTTGTGTTGATGTTCAGGTGTTGTTGGTTGTTTTTAAATGTTGTTGTTGTTTGGGAGATGTTGTTTAGACGTATTGCAGATTTGTTTTGTAGTTGTTATAGTAGTGTGCATTTTTAATTCTGCTTGTGAACAGCGTGCTACCTTACTGGCACTGAGCATCTGGTAGGAAATGGGACTCGTCTGTTTGGTGAATTATCTATCTCCTAGCAGGCGTGGTTAATGTACATTTGATAGCTTCTTGATGACATCTTGAATCTACTAAGGGAATGTATAATACTAATTAAAGAGATTTCCTGTTTGACAAATGAGTAGAGAAATGACTACATCTTAGCAAAATTGAGTTCATAATAATGACTCAAACTACATAATGCCCTCTTAAACAATCATTAATGGCTGTTTCTTTGCTTTCTTCTTTTACAGAAACCTTCTGGACAGAGACACGTTCTCCAAATCAGACCCAAGTAAGCTTCACGCATGCACAAATATTTTTTAATCATTGTGGGGACCACTAAACCCTAGGCCTGAGAAAAATATAGAAAATGTGTATAAAAGTAGTGGAATCCAGTTTAAATCAGTAACATCCTCAGGTTAACTCAATAAAATACCTTGCCTGGTGTAGCTCCAACAACAGATACATGCATAAGGTATTGTTCATTCCATATTATGCTCGTTTGCCACACTGCCAAATTTACAGAAAACACAGGATTTCTGTTTTTATATTAGCTACTTCCAAGGTCTCACAGCGAAATGCTACCAGAGCACACTGCTACCTGGATAGCCATTCCACACATCAGGTCACAACACATTGTAGCTAGCTACAGTTGCCACAAACAACACACACAAATTGTAGCTAGCTACAGTAGCCACAAACAACACACACACACATTGTAGCTATCTACAGTAGCCACACACAACACAAATACATTGTAGCTAGCTACAGTAGCCACACACAACACACACACATTGTAGCTAGCTACAGTAGCCACTCACAACCCCCAACAGAACCTCAACCTCACATCCCTCTCTCACTCTTTCACTCACACACACACACACACACACACACACACACACACACACACACACACACACACACACACTTTCACTCCTGGGCTCTCCTCTCCTGGTGAATCAGTAGACATTTGCATATGTCAGAGGTCATATCCATCACTGTAATCTGCTCTCTGGTTCTATGTGACTGAGCAGTAACAGACTTCTTCATGTGTACCGTCCACACAGTGAAACACCCTTGCTGTTGTTTCCAGAAACAGTCAATTTTTAGATAATTATTTCTGAAATGTGATGTGATTTAGCCAGTGTTTCATGCAACCCTAACTGATCTTGCAGCATGTCAGATTTCCAATAAGGTTCTGTGCCTTCATGTGACGTTGTTAAAACAAACCAGACTTGGACCGCTGGTGTTGTAGTTGCTGTGGTTGGCGCTTGTGTGGAGGCAGGCTATCCGGAGGGTCTGCTAGCTGCTCTGTATGTTTATCCAAGGAGGCACTTGTGCTGCGCCCATGTCTGTGTTGTTCTGACGGTACTGGCTCAAGTCTCAGCATATTAGAACTCCTCAGCCCTGCAGGCCAGGGGGCAGACACACGCATGCATGCATATACAAACACACACATATACACCCACACAACACTCAGGTGTGTATGTAGGCATTAATACATTCATGTCAAGGGTACATGTGTGCACTTGCGGTGGTATACGTTCCAAACATATGCAGGCCCGGGTTCCGTTAGCAGCTCGCAGGCTTTCTGTGCATTCAGACAGCTGAGCTCAAAGTCAACCTTTACACAATAGCATTAAAATACATTTGCAACAGCGAGCCCTTGTAGCAAACAAACAGACGTCTGAAACCCTGTTGGTAATCTAGCCACCATGCAGAGCCACTGAGCCGAGCCAAGACCCATGAGGTACTCTGCTCTAGCATATGACACTACTACAATATGCATCTTTCATTTGACATTTTAGCCATTTAGCAGATGCTCTGTTCCAGAGACATTTACAGGATTAATTAGTGTTAAGTGTCTTGCTCAAGGGCACATTAACACAATTATACCTTTTTAGCTTTTGAGTTTGAAATAGCATTTTTTATTAACAAAATAAGTACCTGACAATGGACGAAACACACTGTCAGGTAATGGAGGCTCAGACTGTACTTTAATATTTGAATTGGAACAGCGATTGCGAGCCAGGCCTTCTCTTTCAAAATCATTCCCTGACCTCACTAATGCTCTTTTGGCTGAATGGGCCGAAATTCCCACAGACACACTCCAACATCTTGTGGAAAGCCTTCCCAGAAGATTTGAGGCAGTTGTTGCTGCAAATGGGGCGGGGCAACTCCATATTACAGTAAACTTAAGTTCAAAACCTAACATAAAACAAAATGTATTAATATAGCATTTTGCTATGTTTCTACAGTAATACAAAAACATGAAATACTATCAAAACAATTAGACCAAACACAGCTGATTCCCATTGTAGCTGAACACCTACCCAGGTGTTAGTATTTCAATGTCATTATCATAAATAAGACATCTTAGGAATAATGTTGTACTGTAATGTCAACATAGATCCAGCCAGAGATAGAGATGTGGCTGACGGAGGAAGATGAGTGGCTGAGAGAGGGAGAGGAGGATGTATGCGTGGTGGACGAAGACTGAAAGGAAGATCAAGAGCTGTAGTCTCAGATGAGATGAGGGTTATAATAACTGATCATAATGTCATTGAGGTGTATTGCCCAAGATGACAAGATGTGGATGAAAACCTGTGGCCAAATGCAGAAGATTGAGTTAACAAGCATTTATACTGTATCTGTGTCGGTAGATAGTGTATATATAAAAAATATTGTCAATACTTTGGATACAATGCAAATACTTTGGATACAACACATTGAAGCATATTTTATCATGTCTGATTCATTCCTGATATCATTGCAGGGAATTCTAAACAGTAGAGGTGTCGTTTTTGTTTTGTAAATAAATCTTTGTAAAAGAAAACTTAGTGTAAGGCTTGTTGGGTGACAGCCTTAGCTAGTGCTATTCATCTGAGACATGTATGAAATGTTTTGGTTAGTGCACTTTGCATGTGAAATTAACCAAATTAAGTTGGTTGGTAGGAATGACCTAAGTGTTGACAAATAGGTCTTAGTGATTGTAAAAAACTGTTCAGCCCATGGTTTTGGAACAGAGTTTCCAGCAAGCTCATATGGGTGTGATGGTGTGGAGTCCACATTCTGTTGACAATGTAATGTATGTGTTTGCTTGTGTGAGCTTGTATTTAGGGTGTCAGATAGCTCAGTGTTTAGGGAGTCAGACTTGTAGTCGGAATGTCATTAAGTCCTTGAGCAAGGCACTTTGCCCTAAGTGTATCCAGGGGCAGGTCCCTGTTCACACTGGAAAGTGCTCTGGAAAAGAGCGTCTGCTTAATGACTAAAATGTAAGTGTGCTTTTGTCCTTATAGGCCCAATCACAATGTCCTACCTAAGCCCTAAGCCCTGAACCTTATAGGCCCAATCACAATGTCCTACCTAAACCCTAAGCCCTGAACCTTATAGGCCCAATCACAATGTCCTACCTAAACACTAAGCCCTGAACCTTCACAGACTTTATTGACGTCACCTGGTAATGATTGAGTGCAAGAGCCTGCAAGGGCTCAAAATGCAGGAATTAGGAATGGGACAGCACTTTGCGACATTGTCATGTTACGCTGAGACGTGTTGTAGGCTATTTTGGGTTTGGGAATTTTGTTTTATGTTTTTTATTAAACGTAGGCTCTTGCAGGCTCTTGCCCTACACAGTGGACAAGTGGTAATTGTCAATAATCATCTATATTTGTCAATAACCAATGTTCCATTTTTGGTCAAAACGGCATCATTAAGCAAAAACTAAATAGTTGAATAAACTAGGTGTGTAATAAGGGGATTGCATTCCCCTGATTTCATGTGTTCTATGTTAACGTCAGGGTTGGTTGCTCCTTCCATGTTTACTGTTCTACGTTCTTCTCTTATAAGGCGGGTTTTCCCTGGGAACCCCTGTGTTTCATGTCACAACGCTATGAACTGTGGGCAATTCCCTCAGGCAAAGTCTGCAGAAATGCGGAATTACGAAAAGGGTGCATAAATGGCTCAAAATGTCTGCGAGAGAGCCCTCGCGCCCTTGACAATTTCACAGTTGGACATTGAGATCAAACTCTCCTCAGGGTTTGTCTTTAATCTGCTATACCTACTGCTATACCTATAATCTGCTATACCTACTACCCAGGTGCCCTCATTTGTTGACTTTTGTAACTGTGAAAATCTTGGTTTCATGCATGTTAACATCAGAAGTCTACTTCCAGGGCTATGCACAGACATTTTGGAGGACAGGGGATCAATTAATAAAAAGGCACCCTACACACGCACACACGCGTGTCAAGACTGACCATTTATTCATATGGACTATTCTGTCCTAAATGTCAATGTTGTTGTTTTAACAATGCATTTGTATTTCAGAAAACAGTAAACATTGCATTGTCAGTAATTTTACTCAGGGTTGTTGCAAGTAATTTTGATCCCCCATTCCAAATATATTCACATTGTATTATTATTAAGACCAGAACAGTGCCTGCCATCCTCTTGTCTTCCAATACCACATTTTTATTGACATTCTGCTCTATATTGAACAAAAATAGAAAACCAGCAATTACAAAGTAGTTACCGAGTTCCAGTTCATATAAAGTCAATCATCTATTGACTGAATCAAAATTAATGCATCTTGCAAAAATGTCACTGATGTTACAGACCAGTTTATTTGTAAAAATCTGTCAAATTGATATATTGAACAAAAATATAACTGCTATACACTCACCTAAAGGATTATTAGGAACACCATACTAATACTGTGTTTGACCCCCTTTCGCCTACAGAACTGCCTTGATTCTACGTGGCATTGATTCAACAAGGTGCCGAAAACATTCTTTAAAAATGTTGGCCCATATTGATAGGATAGCATCTTGCAGTTGATGGAGATTTGTGGGATGCACATCGAGGGCACGAAGCTCCCGTTCCACCACATCCCAAAGATGCTCTATTGGGTTGAGATCTGGTGACTGTGGGGGCCATTTTAGTACAGTGAACTCATTGTCATGTTCAAGAAACCAATTTTAAATGATTCAAGCTTTGTGACATGGTGCATTATCCTGCTGGAAGTAGCCATCAGAGGATGGGTACATGGTGGACATAAAGGGATGGACATAGTCAGAAACAATGTTCAGGTAGGCCGTGGAATTTAAACGATGCCCAATTGGCACTAAGGGTCCTAAAGTGTGCCAAGAAAACATCCCCAACACCATTACACCACCACCACCAGCCTGCACAGTGGTAACAAGGCATGATGGATCCATGTTCTCATTCTGTTTACGCCAAATTCTGACTCTACCATCGGAATGTCTCAAAAGAAAAAATTGCTTAAATCACCTTTCTTTCCCATTCTGACATTCTGTTTGGAGTTCAGGAGATTGTCTTGACCAGTACCACACCCCTAAACGCATTGAATCAACTGCCATGTGATTGGTTGAGTAGATAATTGCATTAATGAGAAATTGAACGGGTGTTCCTAATAATCCTTTAGGTGAGTGTGTTTACAGTGTAGGTCCCCTATTTCATTGTGCATGTGTGTATTCCTATCTTGGGAAACCGATTGATTAGGGCTTAATTTATTTATACAATTGACTGATTTCCTTACTTGAACTGTAACTTAGGAAATGTCTTTGATATGGTTGCATTTTGTGTCTATATGTAGGTTTAGTTACGCACTCTACATCATGCACCATTAACATGGCAGATTATTATAAGTCAATAAACCCATGTTTCAAATAACTACATAAACTGGATAATGAGCTACTAGATTGGATAATGAGCTACTAGATTGGTCAATACCTATCAAAAGTATGAAACCGAACTTTCCTCCTCATTTTCCTTAATGTTCTATTTGATCATAGACACACACTTAACAGACAGGACCACAACAAACAAGCACATAAAAAACCAGAAATTTATGTAAACACATTTTGAAAAATTAACTTGGCCAACATCTGCACATAATTAGTCAGGCAGTCTCTGGAGGGCCTCAAACTAAGAAATAAAAGTTTGCCACCTGTTAAAGAACTTCCTGGTGGAGCTCCATAGAGAGCACTTAAAGGAACAATCCAGACTCAATTTTCTCTAGCTGCAGGAAGGACATAACATCTCTGAGTCACTGAGAGACTTAGGGGGGCTGGAAGACTTCCATTGAAGGAGAATTTTGCATCGAGCCAATAGTATAGTGACAGCAATAGTGTCTGTATGTTTGGGGTTGAGTGAGAGTAAGTATTTTGGAACACAAATACTGCTCTCAGGGGACAGATGACCAGGCATATTTGAAGTACAGTACTTTAGATACATGGAAGATACAGTCCCAGGAGTCTCTCAGCTTAGGGCAGAGAAAAACATCTCCCTGTGTCACCATTATTATTTGTCATCTTTCACAAACATCGATAACAGTAGGGTACGTTTCAGACAGTCTAGACTTGGAGAAGTGAAATCTATGAACCATCTTTAACTGTATATGTCCTAGACGGGTACAGGATGTGGTTGAGCTAACTTTATTGCCTCACTTCACCACTTGTCCTTGACAACCATGTCCTGCTCCCATGCAGATTTTTTATGTTGGTGGAGAGTTATCAAAACTCATGATACATGAATATACCTGAGAGAGTACTGCAGTCTGTCTGAACATAAGAGTGAATAGAGTATTCCAGACCTGGTTTGGAGGTAAATCTGAAAAAAACAAGAAATTCTGTAAAATACAAATGTCTTATTTGGAGGTGGTAGAAAAATGTAGATGGAGGCAAAGAGTGTTTAGAGGCCAGATTGGGGAAGCCTGAGAAAATCTTTTACTTTCCCTGCCCAGAGAGAGAAGGTAATGTCAATAAAGGAGGTGGGAATGTGTTTTTGTCAATATGGCCCATAACGGATGCAGAGGAGAATTTGCATCTCTGAAGTAAAGACCTACTGACTCTGGGTACCTTTCCTCCCCAAATTAAATGAAGTAACAGCCTGATTAATTGACTTAAAAACAGACTTGGGCAAGAACAATGGAATAGACTGAAAAAGGTGAAGAAATATTCATTTTAACAACATTAATCTTTCCTATAGGTGACAAAGGTAAATTACCCCACCAAAGAAGAGGGCAGATAATGAGCGAGTCTCATTCACTTCAAAGTACTTGAAGCCAGAGCGGTTAAACTGAAAGTGCAAGTCAACGTCCTAAAGCTCCAATGTTGCTGGATTGATTGGGAAGCACTCGTTTGTTTGGAGATTGAGCTTGTAACAAGAAAAAAAACAGTTCTCCAGAATGGAGAGAATAGATGGTAAATAGATTGCAGAGTTACGTAGATAGAGCAGCAGGTCATTAGCATACAATAACCTATGCTCCATGGCCTCTCGTGATCCACCCTGGAAAGAGGCAGAGGCCCGCAATGCTACCAAAAGGGGCTCAATTGTAAAGAGTAAGGGGGACAGAGTGCTGCCCTGCCCGGTCCTGTGTTCCAGGGAAAAGTAATCAGAGCGAGTGTCATTGGTTCAGACACAAGCCGGTTCCACAAGCTAAATTTGTCCCCAAATCCAGATTTTTGAAGAACAGTGTATAGGTAGTCCCAGTCAATTCTTTTGAAAGCATTCTCCACATCCAGTTAGACCACAACCTCAGGTGAGTTTGAGAATTGTTTGGAATAAATAATGTTCATCAAGGTCTGAATGTTAAAAAATGAATGTCTACCCTTGATAAAGCTGTTTTTCCAAAATGACCCTGGTAAGACTATTCCAAGATACCTTGCTATCAACTTTGGAAGCACTTTCACATCTACATTAAAGAAGCTAAAAGGCCTGAATGAAAAACAGAAGGTGGGGTTCTTCCTCTTTTAACGAATAAGTGCTATTGACACTTGTGTAATGGTCGGGGGCAACACACCAAGTTCCAGTGACTTATTAATAGGGCTGCACGATTATGCGTATCGCGATTAGCTATTCACTCCAAAGCCCGTTCTCATTGCAAAAGTATAATGCCCGCAACACAAACTTGGATAATTCATTTCAACCTAATAGCGCTAGTTTTAATTCATTGCAATAAACTTTGTGAATTCATTGTAAACCTAGTGAATTGTAACCAAATGCAATTGTATTGTGTGTGAAGAAATAATAAGAGTA